>JAAAKG020015615.1:0-20666 GCA_010014905.2 Druon quercuslanigerum
CCCAACAACTTCACCAAGTTTCATCAAAATCTGAGACATGAACTTTTCGAGGTGGGAACACTTGACGTATTTTGCCCTAAATATACGTTTCTCTTCTGTCTACAGTAAAAAAAATGTTTTCAATCTTTCCAACAACCAAAATTCACGATTTTTAATAACAAAATTACGCCGCAAGATTTTCCGTGAGTTAATGATATATACATTTTTTTAAGGATGATCTAAGCTTTTTTCTTTTTCTATTAATAATTCATCGGCAAATCCTATAAAAAATTACTTACAATACAAGCCGATTAGAGTCACAAAACCTTTATTATTTCGTAAATTTTCAAGAGTAAAAAATCACAAAAATAAATGTAATATCTCCTTTTCTAACTCACAAAATGGATTTTTTGGGCTCCAATTTTAGTAAAAAAAAATTAATTTTCAACAAAAGACTTAAATTTTCAAACAAAGTGGTCAATTTAAAAAAATGTAATTTATAAGAAATTAGTTCAACTTATAACCAAATGGTTAAACTTTCATTAAAAAAAATACATTTTTTACGAAAAAGATTGATGTTCTTCCAAAAAAGACGAATTTTCAAGAAAACACATTAATTTTCAACAAAGTTGTTGAATTTTAAAGCCAATAAGATTAATCATCTACAGAACACTTAAATTTTTAAACCAAATAAATGATTTTTTAACAAAAGAGGTAATTTTCAGCCGAAAATATGAATTTTGTACAGAAATGTGGAATTTTCAACTCAAAAATATGATTTTTTAACAGGAAACGTTGTTTTCTGCCAAATAGTTTAATATTTTAAAAAATATTTCGTTTTTTAGGTTTTAAATTTTAGGAGTGGGAAAAAGACAAATATAAATTTAATATCTTCTTTTATAACTGATAAAATGAATTTTTTGTGCTCTAATTACAATTCATTTTGATATGTATATTTCAATGTATTTTAGAGAAAAATATTTATCTTACTCATATTATCAATCTTCCAGCAATTATAAAACTCACAAAAAGTAAACGTGTACTGCAATTTCGACGCGAATATACAGTAATAAATTTAAAGCAAATTCACGTTAAATTAAATATTCTTAACATTGAAAATAATCAAATGAGATAGACACAATATAAAATTTAAATAAAACATGTCAAAACAACATTCGAGGTTGGAGTCTGAAAATAATAAATCACTTGGGGCACCCCGAATTTTTGACCCGGCACTGGTCGTTTCTCACAAGCGGTGAGAATTTTGCTGGTTAGTATATAAGGACAGTCCAGGACTTTATGTGGTTCTTTCTTGTAGTCAGTATTAAAATATTTTGTAAGCGTTCAATAAAGCAGGCTTTCAATTTTTATTTAATTTTGGTAACAGCCCAAGATTCCCAGATTGAGTTTTACACTTTTTAAAGAAATTTTTTTCCGTGTATGCATCTACTCAAAAAATAGCGATTCTGTTAGAATCCGTTCAAATCTATAGAAACCCATTGTAATCATTTAACCCACTTTGAATTCCTTTGGAATCTTTGAAATTGTTCAAATAGTTAGAAGTGATATAAAATCTTTTAAAAATTAATTTAAATTATTCTGAGAGGTTTTCTAGAAATTGTTTGCAATAAGCTAAATACCCTAAAATATTTGAAAAACTTGGAGGCCCTATCAAACCCCTTAAATCACATAAATTTGTTTTAAATTCTTTAAAATATTGGGAAACCCTACGAAATTCTCTAAAATCCCTTGAAAAATTTTAAATCTCTTAAAAATCCTCGCAACATTCTAAAATAAATTAATATCTTGCAAATCCTTTTAAAGATTCAAAAAATATTTGAAAGTCTTCGGATATTTTATAAGATACTTTAAATCTGAAAAATTTCTTGAAGTGTCTCAAAGTTGAGCTTAAAATCTTCAGAAATCCTAAAAAAAATGTTGAAATTTTTTAAAATTTTCTAAGTCCCGTGAAATTTTGTCGAAAAAGCCTAAAATGTCTTAAAATTCCGCGAATTATTTGAAATAATTAGAGGTTCTTAAAATATACCTTATTCTATAGCCTAAAGTTATCTTGAAATTCGTTGAAATCTCCTAAAATCCATTGCAATATTTAGAAATTTCAATAATCGTTTAAAATAACTGAAAATTATTTAAAATCGTTTAAATTTAATTTAAACCTTACTTATTGAACGAAGTTCTCTAAATAGAGATCCTTCTAATCCCTCAACTTCTTTAAATACCTTAAATTCCCTTAAAATATAATTTAATTTATTTTCTATATTCCTCTAGAAATCCCACCAAAATGAGCTTTAAAATTTTAGAAATTCTAAAAAAATCTTCTGAAATACCTTGAAATTCTTTAAAATCTGTTAAAATAGATTAAAATAATTTTAAATTCCATAACAAATGTTCTTTTTATGGTTTCGTAGCCCGGGGCAGAAACTCTTATAGTTTCGTTGGGGTGTCCCTTTGTCCATCGGTCCTTCGTAGTTTTCTCTCCAGGAGGGGGAATTCCGTGTAGGTTAGTAAGAGGAAAAGAGGGTGGTCAATGATGAGAGGGGGGATATGAGAAAAGAGTGAAAATGAGAGGAGGGGCAGTAAGTAAAGCGAGTTGAAATAAGGGAAAAGATAGTAGGAGGAATGAGAGGAAATAGTAGAGCAAAGTATGAGTACTGTGGGGAAATGAGGGGATGGGAAATAAGGGAAGTAAGGTGAAATGAGAGTCATATTCGTGGAAGTAAGAAGAAATGAGGAGGGAGTGAGTTAAGAGTAGTGAAAAAAGGGGAAGGCAGTAGGTGAAGCGAATGGAAGCAAGGATTAACGGAGTGAGGGGACATGAGCGGAGGGTAAAATAGAGGAAATAAAGGAAATTAAAAAAGGGAAGTAGGGGAAATCATTGTAAGTGAGGGAGACTAGTTAAAAAGGTAGGTGGAGGGCTACTATGATAGTGCGCTAGAGTAAGGTTGAGAAAGCGATTGCTGTGAAAGGAAAGTAAGGAAAGGGGAATGTTAGCGTTAGGCCTACGTTGACTAATTCTTTGACCTAAAATTAAAATACTGTACTGCTATGATCCCTGAAATAGGCAGTTGTTCACTGAAATATTGAATTGCTCAACAATTACGCTTGAAAATTGGGTCGATATTATGAAAAGAGATAAAGTTTTGAATGAAACTCGCTGATATTAACTAAATTGCCGAACGATACCTTGTTAACAGTAGTAGTTAGCTCGTTTACTGCTCATGTATACACCTGTGAATCGTTACACAATGCCAGTTACAGTTAAATATTCCAAACAGCTGTGTCTGATTGGCACATTTAATAGTTAAACAGAAATGTCGATAATTACTATCGTTTTAGAGTTTCGAGCTGCACTCACACATATGCTGACATTCATTTATGCTTCGTAGACGCCTGTAGACATGCATACAAATCATATAAATTGTGACAAGAGAAGCTTCCTCAATAGCGCCATGAGCATAGTTTTGATTTACGGTTCTGTAAGATAGGACACTTCATTTGGCAAGCTCCTATTCGTGCAGCAGATACAGAATCCTTGATTACTTTTCAAGTGAATCCATTTTCGGCTTTACTGCAAAATTTGCATATTACACTAAATTTTTGGTGATACAAGGTTTGTCCAGAAAGTTTCTGACGTTCTGCTCCAAACTTGTATTTAGTGATTCTATTGTAGAAAACAAATATTTTTCATTCAGGAGGGACTTTTGTGAGATCACCTAAAAAGTAATATCGCCTTGCATATATTTAGTCGACTAGCGTACACAGTTGCGTAAGTGTCTAACAACGTACGCGTCGCATTTTGGGATGACGGAACTTACCGAGCAAAGAATGTATATTACATTTCGCCCAAAAACTGGCCATTTAAGTTCGGAAACAGTCTTTGCGATTCAAAAAGTTTATGGTGGTTAGTCTATTCTAAATACTCAAATCAAAGAGTGGCTTAGGCGATTTAAAAGGTATCGTACTTCAGTGAATATAAACATTGTCTTCACAAGCGTGCAGCGGTTAAAACACTTCAAGATGTACAACAAGTGCCAGTGTTTATTAACGGACATTATCATTAGGCAACATAGGGATAGAGGAAGATCTAGGGACTCAAAAACTATGATTCCGGAAATTTGTAGCCTGATTTGTTAAAAGAATGGTTATTGCATCCTTCACAACCATTCACCGCAGCTTATTCAGCAA
This sequence comes from Druon quercuslanigerum, assembly GCA_010014905.2. Taxonomy (NCBI): domain Eukaryota; kingdom Metazoa; phylum Arthropoda; class Insecta; order Hymenoptera; family Cynipidae; genus Druon; species Druon quercuslanigerum. The sequence goes on from JAAAKG020015615.1 coordinate 4,186, forward strand.
TGTCTGGGGAAACAGGTAGTTAAACAGCTTCGTCAGCCCTAATACAATCCTGAAGTGGCTCCCTGCGATTTTTGTTTGTTTTTGAAATCGAAGTATCCTGTAAAAGGAAAACGATATCAAGATGTGAAGGAAATAAAACAGAATGCGATAAGGCAGCTGTTAGCTATTACGAAAGGTGACTTTTAGTAGTACATCTGAAAGTTAAAGAAGCACTGGAATTACATATTTATGTAATTTCCGCACAGACCATGTACATTTTTTATTTCGAAATCAATTCAAAGTTGGAAGTCTCTCTGTTTAAATGAACTCTTTTTATTTCGAATAAAAGATCCAAACGATATTTATCATTTTACATAAGGTCCAACTGGCGTTTATAATTTGTGTTTCATCTTTCGAAATAAGCATATATAAAATTGCTAATGAGTATTTATAGAATGCTTTGAAGTAAATATTCATAATAAATAATTAACTTAGAACTGATATTTGTATACGCGATGATAACATGTTGACTTTTTATCAGGACAAAGTAAAAATGGTGAAAATCGAATCATCTGAGCCGAAAGAAAAAAGCTTTTGCTTGGCAGACATAAGAAGTAAAATTATTTTATACTGTTTTCATCTTTTGTTTTGTATTCGGATTTAAAAATTATATGTTTGCAGAATAAATAAGTTTTCTATGGAAAAAACAGTTGTTACAGCGGGGCGCATTTTAGCTAAAGAAAGACGACCAGGAATTTTCAGAGAATTTATTCAAAATTTGAGTAGATACCATGAAAAGTTAATAAATAAGATTATAGGATGTATTTAAGTTAAGCCTAATATTTTACTAAAGTATCTTTAGATTTCTTTTTGGAATATTTAGAAAGATATTATTTATTTACATATTACTAAGCTGTAAATATTTTTTGTGTTTCAGGTACGTATGCCTCACATAGTGGATTATTTTCTATTTCTATATAGAATTTTATGTTCGTATTGGTACGTAAAAAATCGTATTGGACAATTTAAAGCCCTTTAAATCAATATTGTTTAATTTGTACTTAGTTCTTTTGATAGAATTAAATTAAATTTTTAGATGAAAAATCAGGGTGTTTAATCATCCTGAAAACCGGGAATTGAGAGGGATTTTTATATATCTGCCAAATCCTGGAAATTTCAGGGGAGTTTTTTGAGCGTGCTTTATGTTATTTTTTAATTAAAATTAAAAAATGTACAACAATGCTTCTATGAGGGGGAGGGTTAAAGATAAGCAGCAACAATTTTTTTAATAAGGTCATTTTTTAACTAAGCTAAGATAAGAGAGTATGAGAGAGTGAAATAATTTTTGTTTTTAAACCTGTTTTTGAGGTTTGGAGAAATCGAAATTAAAAAAAAAATTAAAAATCACTTATTCGTACATCACGGCAGGGTTAAAAGTGTTTAATATTTTAAAAACTGAAAATGTTTTTTATTGGTTCAAAAATCATTGAGAACTTTTTATTCGTATAATTTACGATAAAAAAAAATATATAACTTCATAGCTTAGAAAAAATTATTTTTGATCAAGTTAGTTATCACAAAAGATTTCTAAAAATGGGACAATTGAAAATTCCCCAAAAATCAAATCCTCGACACTGTAAAATCGCCAAAAAAGAAAATGTTATATATAAAAACTTCCTGGAATTATAAAACTGTCGAAAATTTTAAAAATCACGAATTAAAAATTGTCGGAATAATAAAGTTCCTGATAGTTTATAATATTACGAATTTTCAAATCTATACAAGTAAAAAATTCTTCATATAATAAAATAAAATACATATTAACCGTGTCTACGTGTACCATAATTTCTATAACAATTTCTGGATTTTATCGAGTCCAATTAGCGGGATCTGGAAAAGGGACTATTATTTGTACCAACATTTTGGTATAAATAACAGGATTTTTTCGGCACATACACACAATATCATATATGTTCATCAAATCTGATTCATAAGTGATTAAATATTTGATTGATTATTTCACTATTTAACAATTCGTAAATTGTTTCGATTTGCGAATTTCATAATAAGAAAAATCGCCTGTGTGGCTTCTTTCACAATGCCAGATAATTTATAATATTTTAACAAATCTATAAGATCTAATGACTTTTTGATTAGTTTTAAAAGAGTATTAAAATTTGTAGGAATAACTCGAATTAGTTTAAATGATATTTAGGAATTTCTTAAAAACTTCTAAATTTTCAAAATATCTTTTGAAGTAAAACCAACTTTTCTTAAAATGTTGTAAAATCCTATGAAATGAAAAAAAAACAATTCTTCAAAACTTTCCAGATTTTTATGAACTATCAGAGATCTTAAAGTCTTCTTAAATTGACTACAGAATCATCCTCGCAATTTTCTATTCATGTAAATTTAAATAAAAACTAATAATACTTTCCTTAAATATGATTTAGGAAAATATATAGTTATACGAAATTTGTATTTTAAATTAAAAATTATTTTTCCACTTGATTTAGAAAACTACAAGTGCGCATCGCGCGCTATTGATGATACTGTTTTTAAAAATTTTGAAACAAGACTTCCAGTAACCAAATCGAAAAAATATAACAGTTTCTTTGATATTTAAAAAATGTTAATTCGAAAAATTATTTTTTTTAGTGTGATTTTATATTATATCACATTATGCGTAAAGAACTGTTCATATAAAAAATTGAGATTAATGTTAACATACATATATATATGAGTCGAAAGAGAGCGCATGCGCGGCTGCGTGATTGTTACGATCAACAAAATTATTTGATACACTCAACAAAAACTGCTTAAAATATTTTTTTGTTTGAGCCAAATAAATTGTTTTGTAACTCCAACTACTTTTTCTTATACTTTTTCTTATAATTTGATAGACGCAACCAAATTTTGGTCAGAACAACCAAAACTGCTTAACAAAACAATTTTGGTGCTGGGACATTATTGTTTTTCTCATTGTAATATTAAGACAACTCCTACCCGAGCAGAAATTCTAATATGGATTCGATGGGGGCCAGATGGGGCAGAATTTTGCCCAAATCGGGCTATCTAGATGGGGTTAGATTAGAAATGAAAGGCCATACCCGATCGGGGCCCAAGTATAACACCCAGAGATAACCCAGTATGGCCTCGATTAGGCCCGTATTAGATTATTTTTATCATTCTTAATTAAAAGGTATTTTAAAATAAATCAATATTAAAATCATATATATCACCTTTTAAACTGAAATAAGAGAATATAAAAAGCAGGTTATCAAACAGATCACGATATAAAAACATTGAAGTATGTAAGATGAAAAACAAAAAATTTACCGAATGACTAATTGCCTGAAAACCATTTTAAGTAATGATTAATTGACCGAAAATTAGTTCAACGAATGTCCAATTATTCGAAAACAGTGTAAGCGAAGATTCATTTTTCCGAAAGTCCATTTTACTGAAAGTTCAAATATCTAAAGGCCTAATTTTGCGAAGGTTTAAATTTTCGAAAATTTAAAAATGATTTATTTGCATTCAGATAGATGCTTAATAACAAATCAAACGCTCTCTTTTCTTTATTATATATCTTTTTTTTATATTACCAGAACTTTGAAGTTACTTATTAAGAAAATATTAAAAATGCTTCCAAAATTTTTATCATGTTTTCTATTGCCATTAAATTCTTTTTTATTTAACTTAGTTTCCTTTTTCAAACAATCCTTATTGTTGAAAAAGTTACTTGTTCATTTAAACAATTATTAATGGGTTTAACATTCATGTTTAAACTTTGTATCTATATAGGCAGTGTGAATGGCGATCGTTCATTACAAAATTTAGGATAGATTTTCTAAATTTTGTCAGTAATTTCATATAATTTTTTGTTTTTGAAATCAAAACGTAGTAAGAATTTCAACAGATAAATCAGTTATTTTTAATTAAATAATTTTTTTAATTTTCCTGATTGAAATAGAAAGATACATTTTCACAGCATCACTTTAGCCGAATTTTGTCAATTTATTTTTATCAATAATACTTTTTGCAAGCAAAGTACTTTTTAATAAGCACTCTAATAATATAAAAGAGATAAGGTGTTAATTGTTTCACGAAAATAGGGAAATGAATTCTTATAAATAAAATAAATGTAAGTACTACCTTAAATTACATTATCGACGTTCTATTTTCTTAAGATTTTAGATACAAATATTGCATTTTCGGAAAAAATGAATCTTAACCAAATAGACTTCAAATTTTTCAATATAATACATATGAACTTGGAACAAAATAGTTCAATGCTCAACTACAAACGATGTATTTTCAACGAAATAGGATAATTTAGAACTAAAAAAGATAAATTTTCAACCAAGAAAGTATTAGTTAAACTTTTAGTTTAAAAAGTTAATTTTCAACACACACAAAAACGGGTTTTCAACAAATAGTTCATTCATTGGTCAAAGACATGAATTTTAAACCAAAACAAAAAACCATACATTTTCAAAAAAATAATTAAGTTTTAAACGCAAAGAAATTTGTTTTTAAACCCAAATAAAGAATTTTTAAACAAGCAAGATTTTTTTAGACAAATGAGAAAAAAATTTCAACCAATTAGTTGAACTTTCAAGTCAAAATTGTTAAGTTACAAAACTTTTAAATTTTCAAGCTAAAAAGACGAATTTTCTATAGAATATAAGAATCTTTAGCTTTAGCCAAGGCAATCAATTATTTAATTTCAAAATAAAAAGACTAATTTTCTATCAAAAAGTTGAATTTTCAAAGTAAAAGTATTAATTCTCGGCGAAAAATGTATTTGTAGATATTTCTATTATAGGTATGGTTGATTAATTTACGTTAAAGAAAAGTGACCAATTGAGTTAAAGGGTTACGCGCCGAGTAAGAAAAAAAAGGTTAGTATTATTTTTATTGGAATTATTATTTTTATTTTATTTGGGTAGTAACCATCTTAAGCCTTTGAAAATATTTTAAATTTTTATAATAGTAATACTAACCTTTATTTTTTCTTTCTTGGTGCGTAACTTTTAACTCAATTGGTCATTTGGTATATTAACTATATAAGGTTTTTGTCACTCATTTTGTTGAATTTTTATTGTTGTTTATCGGAAAAATGACTGGCTGTCACCAAATTTAAAATGCACAAAACTGTGCGCCCGATCTGGCTCAAGTCGGATGAGTGTCGATAAAACAAAATAACAAGCAAAAACCTTTATCAATCCGAGGATTAAAGGGTGAGTGTAGCTTTTTAAATTGAGCACTTAGGGAAAGGAAGTCGGGTTTCTTACTAAGGGTAATTATCGCGAGGGTGAGGGAGTGATTGCGAGGGTGAAGCATTACTCCTATCTATCGAATTCATTGCGTTCGTGCCTAACGTGCATGCGAGTAGATGTTTGCATGTTCGTTGCAACTTTCACCTATATGTATAGTAAGAGTAAGTAGACTCTGAGGATCGATTGCACCAGTTTCAAACAAACAATTTGACCCTTCAACCCTTTCTCCATTATCATGGAGGGCTGTGCAAGGTGTGCGACAACAGTTTCAAATTTTCAATATTACGCTCAAACCAGTTGCGGGACAGAAACAAATTACATACATACCTACCTACCTACCACCTAAAACAGTTTCGTAGTTTGCCTCTGTGCCGAGTGGACGGACATTAATTAAGCAGCCCGCTAACGAGCTAGTGGATTCATGAATCACTTTTAAATCTCCGCGGCCAAGATCTTCTTTCATGAACTACGGTTATGACATTGGGCTATACGTTATCCCGAAACAAGGTGTCTTTTTTTAAATCCTCAAAGAATTATTATTTGTCGATTCGTAAATTAACTGGCCGTGACAAAGGAAAACTTGAAAATTGAAAGGCCGGATCCGCATGAAGAAAATTAAATTTCTTTTTAAATTGTTTGCCATAAGATTTGAATTTTTTTGCAGGTTTCAAGATTTTGAATTTAAATGATATGAAAAGTTTATGGATCGCCTATAAACTAGGTTACTGCTTTAGGGGTGTGGGGGTCACAAAACCTACGTTTGGTAAATGGTAGCTGGAGTTTCAGCTAAAGTAACTCTAAACATATAGAAACCTTTTAGGATTTTTGAGATATTTTTTTTCTAACAGTACATGTGGTTAGGTTTTCTTATGTTTCCAGATGATGAATGTTATTGGTAGAAAATTAATCTTTTGGTTTTGAAATTCATGTTTTTAATTAATTTTAGATGTTATTTTTTTTGTTTACTGATCTAAATCAATATTAATAAAATACTGATAAATTTTTACGATTGTGAAAAAATGTCTCTATCTCCGCTGGGATCTGAACCCAGGGATCTGAAAAAACCCACAAGGTCCTGGGTTCAGATCCCAGCGGAGATAGAGACATTTTTTCACAATCTTAAAAATTTATCAATATTTTATTAATATTGATTTAGACCAGTAAACAAAAACAAAAATTAACATCTAAAATTAATTAATACATATTGCCTGGTCAAGAAACCTAAATCAACATTAAAAATTCATGTTTTTAGTTGAAAATAACACTTTTTTGGTGAAGAATGATTGAATTTGATTAAAAAATCGTCTTTTTTGGTAGTAAATTAATCTTTTTGATTAAAAATTCAAGTTTTCGGTTGAGAGCTATTGCATTTTATTTTACATTCGTCTTATTTGGCAGTAAATTAATATTTTTGTTACAAAATGCATCTTTTTGGTTAAAAGTTTTACAACTAAGTTTCAAGTTTTGGTTTTTCTGCCTTGTTGATTTTCTTGTTCAAATGTTTGAGAAATGATAAAACAATCATTAAAATAATTTAAACGATTATTCCTGCTGGTATTTGTTTTGCACTTTAATTGTATATAGGTTTCAGATACAAATAGTATAATTAAATAATCCAGAGTGATTTTGTTTTTTAATAAATATTGACTTTCTTGTTTGATTATTTAACGGATTTTAAAACAACCCTTAAACTAATTTCAACGACTTTTCTAGTTAGGGTATATTTCTTACATTTATTTTAAATTTATTTTCAGCCCCAGTGTAATAAAAAACTGCAAAGATAATTTCTATGTTTATTCTCAATTGATTTTCGATACTAATAGCATAATAAGAAAAACGGCTGTGATTTTAATTGTTAAGCAATGTAGATATCCAGATTTTAATGTTCAGGGTATGATAAAAGAACCCTCAAAATAAATCAAACAATATTTCAGGCCGGGATATTTTTTCCACGTTCATTATGAAGTGATTCCCGACCCCCATAGTTTAAAATAGAAAATTCTTCTGATGTTTATTTTTTGTAAAATGTTCATTTTATTATTTGAAAGCTCAAGGGATATTAAAACAATCTTATTTCAATGGGTCGTATTAAGCATGCAGCATTTTGCCAAATCTAACCAAAAGCTTTAAAAAGGACAACATGTAAATAATAGACGAATTTTCTTACAAAAGCAGATGTAAAAATGAAAATCTTGGCTATTCTTCGATTAGAAAAATGTCCATTTTTATTTATTTACTTTTTTTAAAATTATTGATCTGCAAGTTAGAAGTTTAAATAAATTATAATTAGATACGTCAATAAAAAGCCATTTTCTACACATTTGATGAGAGGTCCTTTGAAAATTAGGAATATAATTTCGGTATTTGTCATTTGAATATAAGCAGGAAATAGACAATCGGAATCTCTAATAAAAAAATTACGTTAAGAGCCATAAAGTCTCCGGATGCGCAATAACCGAGGGCATCACCCGTGAAACATATTTGCATATTCAAATGCAGCTGCTTATGCCTTAAGTTGAACCTTACTGGATTTTTTTCATAATCTACTCTCGAATAAAAGGCAACTAATTATAACAACAGAATAGCGAAATTTCAAACTTTCAATGTCATTCTAAGCTATAATTTAGGAAATGCATATTACCTGAGGCGAAATATTATTGTCCCTCGAAAGATTAATTTTGTAATTATTTTAACTAGTAGAGCCACATTCAACAAATGGGTTGCAAAATGAAGAAATAAGTAATTTACGAAAGAAGTGATAAATGTTTATTTTTATACTTTACTGTTTTTGCAAGCTTTTCGTTCAAAAATTGTTGAAGAAATCATTTTTGACAATATTTCTTAACTACATTCGAATTTAAGTAAACTGAATAAAAATTTATTTAAAGAAAATAAAAGTATATGCTAGAAATTGTAGTAAATTCAAAAGGAATATTAGTTTATCTCGAGTGAATTGAACCAGGCAAAAATATTATGTATAGATCAGTTAAACTTATCAATTTAGTTGTATTTTAGACATTTTAAATTAAACTAAAGGCATGAAATTAAAGTTTATTAAATTTAAATGTAATTTTATTCTAATTCTATTAATTATGTCAATTGTTGTTAATTATAGATAATTTGAGACAAGTAGAGAGAAATATAAGAAATTAAAATTGAATTCAACTAAATAAAAGGATTTTAAGTAAACTCAAAATGAATTGTAAGAATTGAAAATAAATTGTTAAAATTAAAATTTTAGTAAATTGAACTGAATCTTAATATAAATTTAAATTCAAATGTGAGTCAAATATTTGGATGAAACTTTATATATTTTGTTGAAAATTCTTTTTTTTTAGTATGAAATTAATCTTTTTGGTTAAAAATTAATCTTCTTGGTTGAAAATTTATCCAATTTGGGTTAAAAATGCAACTGCATGGTGGTCAATAATTTCTTTTACATAAGGATTTAACTAGCTTGTTGAAAAGTCGGCTTTTTACATTCTATGTCTTATAAGAAGATTTTGGTTAAAAAAAAACATTTCGAAAAAATATTTTTATACTTTTAAATAAATGATCGGAATGGTTTGAGCTTTTGCAAACTCTTTTAAGGCTTTTGTACGGCTTTTCGTAGTACTCGAAATTTTGAACAATTTTTCTACGCATATTATTATTTATTTTCGCAAAGTTTTAATATCAGAGTTGTAGCATTTTCAAAATATAAAATAACAAACAAAAATATGCATTTTAAGTCACAAAAAATCACAATATAAAACAAGTGAACGAAAGAAAGACGTTGGTTTCTAGAGGTATAACAAGATTATCATAAAACCTTTTTTAATTCTCTGGAAAGATCTACATTTAAAATTTTGAACACACAAGAAATGATAAAAAATTCAATTTTTCGTTAAAACTATGCAAGATACAAAGAAATATTGAATGAAAAAAATGCGCACCCGAAAAAGATCTACAATTTCATTGTGAACAGACGTCATTTCTATTTACGTGAATAAACGTAAGTAGACGGAAACTGTTCACACAAAGCGAGCTATAAATTGTTTAATAATAATTTTTCGATAAGATGTAGCTTTTTTGTTACAATCGTGAAAAATTACATTATAAATAAAAAAATTAAATTTTTAGACAAAAAGACACAAGGTAAAATAAAATATGTAACAAAAACTGGTTTTCAAATTAAATTTAAAAATTTTATTTGATCATTTTCGGTTGAAAAAACAAGTACTTAGTTTCCAATTAAAAAATAAACATCAATTTAGTAAAAAATTAAATTATTTGCTGAAAAATTCAACTATTTTTATGAAAATTTAACTATTTGGAAAAAAAGTATCTTTTTCGTAAGAAAGTCATATTTTTTTGGTTAAAAATGTAACTGTTTTGTATATAATAATTCGTTTTATTAGCTTAAAAATCCCCATTTCTGGTAGAAAATCAATCTTTTTGATAAAAAAAACCTTTGTTATGGTTGAAAATTTCAGTACATATTTTGTTAAAAATTCTTTTTTTTTCGTTTGAAAATTCTACTAATTTGTTGAAGATTAAACTTATGTCTTAAAAATTAATTTTTTAGAAGATTCACCTCTTTACTCAAACAATTACATTTTTTGTTGAAAATCATTTTTTTCAAATAATTTTTTAGCAGAAAATTTAACTCGTCCATTTCTAGTTAAAAAGTTATCCTTGGCAAGTTAAAAATTCAACTATTTTCTATATATAATGTTAAAAATTCAGTTTTTTGGTTTGGAAATTAATTTCATTTGTTAGAAATTCATCTTTTTGGTTGATGCTTGAACTTTTTGGTTGAAAATTCAATTCTTTGGTTAAAAATTAATCTGTATTGATTGACTATTTATCTATTTAGTTGAAATTGAACTATTTTCTTATAAATTCGATTATTTCGTTTGACTCGATTGCTAAAAAATTCATTTCTTGGTAGAAATTTGATCTTTAATAGTAGAAAAGTAATCTTTCTGGGTTTAAACTGAATTTTTTGGCTGAAAATTCTACTGTCTTCTAAAAGACGGTTCTTTTTGGCTTGAAAATTCCAAGCTTTTTGGTTTGACTTTAATTCATTTTATTTGAAAATTCCGTCATTTGGTAAAAAATGTATTTATGTAGGTTGAAAATTCAACTATTTTGACATGGTCATGTTTTTTAACATGAATATAACTTTTTTGTTTAAAAATCGTCCTTTTGGATGGAAAATTTATTTTTTACGGTTAATGTTTCTTCGTACAAAATTAACTATTGTGTTCAAAATTGATTTTTTTGTGTGAAAAAAACAAATTTTATTTACAATTTCTACTCTTTCGCTTGAAAACTGGACTGTGTTGTTAGAAATTAATCTCTTTGCTTAGAAATTACACAATTAGGCTTTTAATGCAACTGTTTGGTTGAAAATTATTTTTGTTGTCTTTACGGGTCTTTTTTATCAGAAAATATTTTGTGGTTGAAAAGTCAATTATTTTGATAAAAATTTAATATATTTTGGCTTTAAATTTGAGCAACTGAAAGTATTTAATATTGAATTCAATATGGCATTTACATTGATTTTAATCAAAGAATTTATTTATCTAATATTCCTCAATTTTTGTGAAACTTTACCCAATTTCTCTTTTTCTTAGAGAATTTTTTGCTATGTTACTTTTCGGTGGAATTTAGTGAGGGGCGGGGGGGGGGGGGGATCTTCAGTAGAAGGAGGGAGGAGGGGATAAACAAGAGCCCGAAATTTGTAGCTTAGTTTATGGACGACTATACTCAGCTTTTTCTACTTGTCTCGCTGTTACCATTCCGCTTTACTGAATTGCCTCAGTTTACGCTATTTCCTTTAAAGCCTTACATGCATTATGAGTTGAAAACCGAGTTGAAAACTTGAGATATATGCAGAGCAGACTGTATGTACCACTATTCGAAGCGGGAAATTGCGCTCTGTTTTGTACTGAGAGTTACTCGAGTGACAGCGTGTAATAAGTAATTATTCTAATGACATGCGCGGACTAATGACACTCAAGGATGACGCGACGGTTTACCGCATCTGACACTTCTGCCTGGCCGGGTACGAGCGCACCCAACCCGATGAACTTTCCTCATAAACTCGCATGATCTCGAGTTTAGGAGACGCTCGTGTATCATCTATAAACCCCACTCCTGAGCTGCAAACGGGTTGCCTGACCGGAAATTTTATCCACGATTTGTCAGTAATCCGCGGAGTGTTTCGTAAAATCAACTTTTTATCACCTCAGGAAAATCGATCCTTTGAGAAATATCCGGAAAAGATGTTCCAGCACTTTTTTACACGGAAAAATTTGCCCATAAAAAAGTCATGGTCTCGGATACGAGAAAAAATATGAAACATTGAAGTTAATTTTTTTAGGAAATACATGAACAAAAATTCTGTAATTTTTTTAAAACAATTCGAATTTTCGACGAAAACTTTCTGAAATTTTTAGGCTTGAATATAAAATGTAAAATTTGTGCAATTTAATTTATATAATTTATAAATTCCCCATTTCTGTTGGTTGGAACACTGGGTGGGTGTTCTAGTTACCAATTCCTAGATTTTTCGAGCCAGCTTGTTAGTTTTTTGAAATTAATGCCAAACAAATGTGAAAAACATGTAAAATAAAATAAAAAAATAAATGAAAACGTGAAATTTTTCTTTTATCTGTGAAATTTGCTATTAATCTAATCATTTACACCGAAAAAAGTAACAACATAATTTTTTTGAGCCAATTTTGTTTTGTTTAGAAAAATTTGGTTAGGGGCTGTTTAAAAACTACTTTACACTACGTGAGGGAAGAGGGGGAAATATCGTTTAAAGAATTGCCACGTAGGGTGAAGGAGTAACGTAGAATATCATATTATAAGTGGAATATATAAATGCAAAAAACAATTTTCAAATGTTGGAAAAAATGAAAAATGGTGATTTTATTTTACAAGTCGAGAATTAAAATAAAGAGTTTACACTTTTTCCCCAATTCTTCCCTTTACCCGTTTCCTAGGAATTCCTCTTTTTAAAATAAATTTCTCAATTCCAATATTTTTCGTTAAAATTTAATTCTTTTAGATTGAAAAGTCTACTGCTATATTTTTCATTATAAATGTATCTCTATTATTTAAACTTACACTATTGGGTTAATGATTGAACTATTTTAATAAAAATTAGTTTTTTTCTTTTGGCTATAAATTTATTTCTTCAACTGAAAATTGACTATTCCATCATTGGTTGAAAAATTGATCGTTTTTACTTAAAAAGTCAATAATTTTATAGAAAACAAATATTTTTGATTTGAAAATTTAACTGCTTGGTTGAAAGTTGAACTACTTTGTTTAACATTTCTTTTATTTGGCGGACAATTAATCATATTGAATGAAAATTCAAATACTTGCTTAACCTACTTACTTTAAAATTCATTTTATTGCCGAAAGATCCTTCTCCTCGATTAAAAAATAACTATTTATTTGAGAATTTGTTTATTGTTGAATATTAAGTTTTCCAAAAAGCTTCCATTTCTTGTGGATCAGCTTAGTTTTAAATTCAACTATTTGGTTGACACTTACCTTTTTTGTTAAAAACTCATATCTTAGGGTAAAAATTTAACTATTTTCAACCAAATTCGTCTGTTTTTTTTTAAATGTAACTTTATTTTAAAAATCTAACTTTTCATGATAAAAAATATTAATTTTGTAGAAAAATCTAGTATTTAATCGAAAAGTAACTTTTCAGTTAAAAATTAGTAATTTCAGGTAGAAAATTCTTGTCTTTTGGCAGAAATTTGATCTTTTTTGGTTAAAAATTAAACTTCTTGGTTAAAATGAATCTTTTTTGGTTGAGGATTTACCTACTTTTTTTATTTTTTGGTTCACATATCAACTATTACATTTTTCTGTTGAATACGACTGCTTTTTATTAATTTTTTTTAAGCTCTTCGTTTGAACATTATTTTTTATCAAAGATTTACCATTTTAGTTACAAATATAATTATGATATGAGAAATAGTTTTCATTAAGAGAATGATTCTCAGCAGGAAAATAGTTAATTTGTTAATCAAAGAGATTACATTTCGGCTAAAAGAGATGAATTTTCAAACCTAGCTGTTTAATTTTCAAGCTAAGAAAGTACATTTTCCACAAAATAGTTGAATTTTCAGCCCGCAAATTTGTCTTTTCAACGTAAAACTTAATTCTTTCATCCAAACAGTTGAAATTTGAACAAAAAATAATAAGTACTTTATTAAAAAAATGTTAAATGCTGAATAAAATAATTGCTTTTCAACCAAATAATATATTTTTTTAATAAAAACAGAAATTCTCAAAAAACATATAATACGAGACTTTTCAGCCTGAATGAATAATTTCGAAAATTTTCAAAACAAATTGAATGAGGCTAGGGATATAATGAAGAAAATAAAAACCGTAAAGGCTGCTGTTGTAGACAGTAATAACTCTGAAATGCTTAATTGCGGTGGCGAGTACATACCTCACTGGCTGTGCGAATTGATAAATTTATGCTTGCATGAAAAAAATGCATGGACGTGAAGGAAGCTAGAGAAGTATGCCAGGACAGAAAAGTGTGGCGACAAATAGTTAATAAAAAGAATGTCATTAGAGTGAAGGAAGTGTGAAACAAAAGACCTTGGATACTAATAGGTTCGAGTGAGGAACCTAAAGTGACCATAATTTAAATAAATATCATGAGAATTCTAGATCGATATTAAAGAAAGATCTATATAGTAGACTCTACGACACTTCTAGTTTTCGGGGCTGTAGGTGAAGCGAACAGGAAGTGTCAGATAACCCTCTCTCCTGCGCCAAGCCGCGTTGCGTATATCGGTGCGTCAGATAAGGCAAGGAGTGAGGGCATGCGAACGTAGGAGGAATCGAGAAACGAGAAGTGTCGTAGCGAGAAGTGTCTTAAAGTCTACTGTACTCCCTTTCTTAATGAGTGGGTCACGCCTAACCCGAAAGGAAAAATGCCTCATGGCATATTGAAAGTAATAGTAAAAACACATCAATCGAAATAATTCTTAGTGATTGATAAACACTGTAGAAACTAGATATCTTTGCTTTTGCAGTATCTTTTTTTCGTTTCTTGTTTTTGAATAAGATAACTTCAAGCTGTTACTTTAAATGCAAAACAAACAATTTTGGGATTTTGCCCCGCCCTATGCATTTTCCGCACTCTTTCTGTCCTCTTAGCATCCGGAGAAGTATCGCAGTTCAAATAATTTCATTGTTATATACACAAGAAGGCCAATATAAGAGCAGTGTCGAGGGTTTCCTCACAATGGCCTCGTGATTAAATCAGTCATTGGGAACGTAAACATTCTATAGTAAACTGGTGGCGTACAGCTGACGCTGCCACACATTGACACATGGCTGTGTACCTACGTGGGTCAGCAATTCTTGAAATTATTAAATCAATCGCTCGTATACGGACTTTCTTGTGTATTGGCAGAAACGGGAAATATCCTATTGAAAGTAATTTCTGAGAGAAAGTGTGTAAAATTCTATAAAATAAAATGTGTGAAATTGACAGTTCAAGGAAATAAATTAATTTTTAACTAGAAAAGACAAATTTAATCCAAATTTTTAAATCTTAAAAAATAAAAGCTAAATTTTCAAATTAAAGTGGAACAGTTAAATTTTCAGTTAAAAAAATTAATTTTGAACCGAACTGATAAATCGACTAAAATGATGAATCTTAACTGGAATAGTTAAAGTTTATACCTACCAAACAGATAAATTTTCAACCAATACAAAAAATAAGAAGCTTCTACAAACTGCATGCTTTTTTAGAAAAATAGTTGAATTTTTAAATTAAAAATATAAATTTTCAACCCAATACTTGAATTTTTATCCAAAAATTATAATATTGTAACCAAAAATAGAATTAAGTACAATTTTCCGTTAAAAATTTAATTCCTAAAAAAGTCGGATTTTGAGAAAAATAGTTACATTTTCTGTAAAAAAAAGCCTTTTCATCCAAAGGAAAAACAAGTTTTTATTTAAATAATTCATTTTTCAAACAAAGAAATAAATTTTAAATGAAAATGATGAACCCCTTATTTAAAAAAAAGATTTTCAACAAACGAGTTTATTTTTCAACCAAGCAAACTTATTTTTAATTTAAAAAATGATTTTTCAACTAATATAATAAATGTTAAACTGCAATACTTGAATATAATAAAAAAAAATTTTAAATAAGAAGATTAACTTTCAAAGAACAAACTCAGTTTCTACTAAAAAAAAGTCGTTTTTTTAAGAACATACGTGAATTTTCAACAAAATAAATAAAATTACAATTGATGAAGACAAATTTACATTCAAATTTTTGTATTTTGAGCTAGAAAAATTCAACTTTCCAACCGAAAAAGTTAAATTTTCTAGTGAAATAGTTCAATTTTTAGCGAGCGGTTGACAATTCGTGAAGTATGCTGTACACTTGTGCTGAAGTATCTTGAAGTGCGTGAAATATCTTGAAGTATGTGAATTGTTCTGAAGTACTGAGAAATATTTTGAAGTATGTGAATTATTCTGCAGTACTTTGAAATATCTTGAAGTATGTGAATTATCTTGAAGTATATTGAATTATCCTGAAGTACATTGAATTATTCTGAAGTACCTTGAAATATCCTAAATTATCTTGAAAGATTTGAAAGTATCTTGAAGTACGTGAAATATCCTGAAGTATATGAATTATCCTGAAATAGATTGAATTATTCTGAAGTACCTTGAAATATGTTGAAGTATCTTGAAGTACGTGAAATATCCTGAAGTATATGAATTATCGTGAAATACATTGAATTCTTCTGAAGTACCTTGAAACATCTTGAAGTATCTTGAAGTACGTGAAATATCCTGAAGTATATGAATTATCGTGAAATACATTGAATTATTCTGAAGTACCTTGAAATATCTTGAATTATCTTGAAATATTTTAAAGTATCCTGAAGTATTTGAAACATCTTGAAGTATCTTGAAGTACGTGAAATATCCTGAAGTACATGAATTATCCTGGAATACATTGAATTATTTTAAAGTACCTTGAAATATCTTGAAGTATCTTGAAGTACGTGAAATATCCTGAAGTATATGAATTATCCTGAAATACATTGAATTATTCTGAAGTACCTTGAAATATCTTGAAGTATCTTGAAAGATTTGAAAGTATCTTGAAGTACGTGAAATATCCTGAAGTATATGAATTATCCTGAAATG
>JAAAKG020015626.1:0-20665 GCA_010014905.2 Druon quercuslanigerum
TATATAAATCAAATCGATTAGAAGGACAAAAATGGGACTTACTTCAAATTACTTACGACTTAGGCAGCGCTGTTATTATTATAGCTAATTATCACTGTCAATGTGAATATATGAGAATGACAACCGGATATGGACCAGATCTTGGGGAGTTAATTCTTTGGTGATTTTATCAATGTTTTATATTAGAAAGCCCTACACACAAAACATTCTTGTTCATCTTCTAAAATGTCATGCTTAGTCTATATCCAGTTTTCATTCTCATTCATTCGTGTATATTGTCATAATCTGTATGTCGTTATATATATATAATGAAAGCATGAGAAACACACAATATTATTTTCCGCATAATTTATGCATAAAATAACTGTAAAATTAGTTAAGTGAACAACTCTACTTCACATAAACACTGTTTAAATCCCACTAAAAAGTTACTTAACGCGATACCATTGAATATGCCACTCTCAGTTACAAGCAGAGAGTGGTAAGCACAAAACGTAGCTATACGAAGGTACTAATGTGCCCATATATAACTCGTGTATCATGCTCATGCTAGCCTCATGTCAGTCGCAGATCAAAACGTTATTTATCAGCATGTAATGTAAGCTCATGACCATCTGTGATTTTCATAAGTAGCAACGGCCCATTATTATAGTAAATGTATATCTGAACATAGCAAAAACTTTCTATTCTGAATGTCGTGTTTTCTTAAAGTATGTAATTTAGGAAATTTGTCTTGCGATGTTATGTGTTTGACAAAGTTTCTTAGTAATAATACATTGTTATTAAAAACATGTAGGGAACAACTGTGCAAGCATGATTAAAACTGTTTTCAAGTTTAACGAATAATTTAACTCGCTAGGTCTGCTTTCGAGTTTAGTATTAAATGTCTTTCTTTGTGGAACTTTGTTTTTCATTCAATCTAAGTACAGGCTTTCAGACTGCCTTGGCTTACGTGCTCATTGTTCGTGAACATTCTGTAATCAACCCTCCTTTTGGACTACAGGATAAATAAAACGTTCTCTGAAACAGAACATTTGTTAAGGAATTTCATAAAGGAGATTTTGTATTTTTTAATTATTAAGCAGGCCAGTTTTTTATTTCAGTTATCTTGTAAATTGAGAATTTATTACACTTAGTTTGTAAATATAATTATCAGGCATCTAACAATGATTATATGAAAATCATACATATAAACCTAATATTATATATTCTTTATCTAATAATTATATTTTTTCTATCTCCGATTTCCATATTCTTAAACTAATTTTCTGATTATTAAATTAAACCATAGCACAACTTGTAATAGATTTATGAAAGTTATAAAAACTCTTTTAGAAATGAGGTTTCAAGCTTTTAGCTGCTCAAAAGCACCAGGGAACCCTCATCGAATATTAAAAGTAATTTCACAAGTAAGTTAATAAAAATGAAAGCCAAATAAAATTTTAGGTTTATGTTTGACTGAACTTGGACTACCTCCAATTGTTAGTTTATTTACAGAACATAAAAAACTTAATTTAATATACTGATCCATATACTGAAATTCTGATAAAGTTTAAAGTAGACATTTACTCATTTATTTACTAATTCAAAATGTTTTCTAAATTGCAAGCTTTTTAATTTAAGTAGTAGAAATTTTGCTTCTTTAGAAATATTTTAAACTGAATATTTGCATAATTTGCATACTATTTTATACATGTGCACAAAAGTCCTTCGCTGGAATACTGTATTTTATTTTGAAGTCTGAGAAAATAATGGAATGGTCTTTCTTCACCACACATAAAAAGTAAATCGTAGTAAGAACTAGGAAAAGAGAAAATAGAACAAATCTTAAGTTTATTTGTATCTGAACGTAAGCGACCTCTAAGCATCGATTTATTGTAGAACATGAAAAAATGGAACTATTTCTTCGAAGGAGCAAGCGAAGGAGAATTTCTGTGGAAAAAAGTAATGATAATATCAAGGAGGTGGATCACATCATCAGTTTCCAACTATAATAAATATTGACCTTTCTAAGCTCTCAATTTTTTCATACACTTTTTCTTATATTTACGATTATTAAAAAATTACATCTGAATTATATGTCACCGATGGCGTTTAATTTATAAACTAAGGTAATTAATCAAAATTTTTTAAATAATTGCTATATAGCATCTATTTGCAATTATTCGTAATGAAACATTAGTTTCTCTGACATCTTATAGCAAGCCTTATAGAAAAACCATTGTTAATAATTTGTGTATAACTTAATAAACAGATTTTTTTAATTATTGTTGCAAAGTAGAAATTATTTATAGATACTTTAGTCACAGATATAAGACCTTGCTTGATAAATCTGAAAACATGTTTAAAAATGGTACTACTGAAGAGTTAAAAAAATAAAATGTCAATTAGTTTGCTAATAAAGTAACTACCGAAATTTTTCACAGAAATTTCGAACACACCAACATTTTTGAGGCCTTCTAGTAATAACCTTTCATTTAAAAATCGGATTAAAACAAAACAAAATGAGAATGTAAAAACACATTAGCCCCTCTCCTTTCAACTGAATAAAAATAAATTTAAATAAAAATTGGAAAAAGCTGAGGAAGCGAGATTTTATTTTTCAACCTTCAGCTTATCAGACCTGAAGATAACAGATGAGTTACGAGGACCGTAGAAAGATTTTTTATTGCAAACCACATGAATTGCTTGATACTTTTGAAAGCGATTTTTCGCGAAACTGGCCAAAAAGCTCATCTTACTATTTTTCGTCAAATAATTGTCCTAGTAATAACTTTTTATTTTTTAACAAGGGTTAAAGTCATACTAAAGTTATCTCAAGTTCAAAAATGAGCATTTTTGAATATGTTGTATAAATCCGAGGAGAATATTATCGTTCTTAATTACAAATAATTTGAAATAATTTGGAAGAGAGCTGAATACGAACTTGAGAAACAAATATTTCAGGCTGATATTGTTGATTTGACCATAGTTATTTAGTACTATGTTTTTACTTTTTAATTATGTGTAAAAGTTCCTTAAGTTGAAAAGTGTGTATTTCCCAATTTTAATAATAAAATTTTTCTTTAATAAAATTTGTATCCAATGAAAAATTCTAAATTCTAATTCTACATACTCATCCCGTAATTCTGAATGAGTAGTCAAACATTTTTAAAAAGCTTAGCTTCACGTCCCGAATTTTCGGAATGACTGGCCTATCCCCTTTTCCAACTCCTTCAGTTCTTCGGGATAACTAGATACAGCCGGGTATTAACTAATAATTGTAAATAACTATTGTTAAATAAACAACTTCAACCTAAAATATTTTTTTATAAAGGTCTATATTAGATCTCTCCCAAAATTAGTTACAATTAAAAAGAAAGATATTTTCCTACGTAAATTCGTAAATGTTAATCATGATGTGAAAATACATAGTTGGCCCATATTATTAAAAAAAAATTCTTTGATTTGTTGATATTAAAGTTTACAATTGATGCGAATGTGTTCTTTTCGTGATTTCAGCGTCGTGTTTCTCGCACAAAACTTGGATATCTTCACAATCTAACGTAAACGTTTCTCCTTAATGAGAGGTGACGTAATCCCTTTCCAAAAGATCCATTTTCGCTTAAATCGTTTAACCGAAATTGAATCGAATATATTGCTGCTGGGAGTTATCACTTTATAACGGGGATTCCAGCCCGATTACTCGGTTTACGAATTGGTATTGCAGAAACTCGGATTATTGATTCATTTTCACCTGCTCACCATAACAATGGAATTTAGTCGATGCGTCACGCATTTCTGCTTGCGCAAATGCAATGAACGCGTAAGGAAGCAAAAGAGTCACTCGACCTGTGTAACAGTTGCGGGTGCAACACGCTACATTTATCCCACCAGGGACATCGTTAGTAATTAAGAGTCAAGTTTAAAGCGCGATCTTCTCAGCTCCGAGGGAAATTAAATGTATAGTTACACACGTGCGAAATGGGAATGATCATATCTCAAAAAGTTGAACTTGAAAGCTCTAAAAAAGTAACAAAGGTAGCCGAGAAACGTGATGTCTGACCACAGCACGACCATTACCACTGGCGCTTTTCAGGTTTCTCTCCCTCTCGACTCTTACAAATAAATTCAACCCAGAAGCACTATGTAAATGCGTGAGCCGTCCATCTTCTTGCTGGTTCATGACTCGGCGAAAATAAGAGAGAGCTTTTACGTCAGCTTGAATATTTGTGAATTTTTTTTCAAAATGTATGAAAAACCAATTTTGCAGTTTAAGAGAAAATGTGAGAAATTGAGATAGGATTTTACCGATTGATGAAAAGTTCGCCCCAGCGCCTATGGACCGTTACTACTGAATTTGTCGATTCTCCATACCTAGTGAATATTTACACAGGCTTCTATGTAAATTACGTCAGCCTTTGTTGTTGAACCAGAGAATAACCACGTACGCCTGAGTATGTGTATTCAGCGTACAATTTAGGACCAGTTTCTCCACCACGGTTCAGTAGATAAACTCAGTTCAACTCGAAAGCGGATGGATCTACTATTTCAAGTTGAGGTGTAAATGACATTAAATTCCATAGAAGGGTTGCCATACACTTCCTCTAGAGTAGATGTATTTATTTTCTGGATTAACCTCTTCTACTTAAATCAGGAAAGCGAAACAAGTAGAGAAAACAAGACCGAGCAAAGGATTCAATTTCAATTGCTGTTGATTGACTCATTGAAATGATGTTGGTTTATTATTTCTTCATAAATGAAATGTCAAAGAGAATCTGAAAATGGGAACAAAAAAATCACAATTCTTTATCACCACTCTAAGAGAATATAGTTACAAAGAATAATGAATTATTCAATCCATTACGTTTTTCACGTTTTTAACATAGAAATTACAACAAAAAAGTTGTGATGAGAATCTGCCCACGCAGCGGCCAAATTTTTTAACTTTTTAGGACGTTTCATCTTATCAAAAACTTATTTATAACTAATTTGTAGATCCTTTAAAAATGAAAGATTTTTATCCACACACGTTTTCACATATTTTGCACACTTTAACCGCAAAATTTAATTTGTGATTTTCCATTATTTTTTTATTCTGTCAAAATTTTAATTTTGGATTCTTCAAGAAGGTTCCAAAAGTTGCTATGATAATCTTGTTATTTGGCTTGAAATGTTCATTTTCATGTGTTTTTTATAATCTTGTAAATTCTATAACTCTGGTAAATTTTGGTTTTATTAAAAAAGGTCGTTAGGATAATTTGTTCGTCCCTTTTAATACTAAGAATATGCGTACAGAAAATTTTTGCATTCTTGAAAAAAGTGGTCTGAAAAACATTCAAAATATGCTCACTTTTTGAATTTTTATCCAAAGTGGCTGGCTAAAGAACTTGACCCTTAGTTTAAGACACTAAAACAGTATACCAACGGCCAATTCAATCTGTCAAATCATTCGAAAGTTATCGTGCTAACAAACGAAAAATCTACAGACAGACAGACAGACATACAGGCAGACAGTCAAATTCGTACAAACCAGTTTTTCGGATTCAGGGGGTCCCAAAACGTGGACATTCGACAAAAACTGGGGCATGTACATTTTACACAAAAGTTAAAATAAAATGATAATAGAGATATTTTGAGTTTCAATCGTGTACAAAACTACGAATTTTGTACACGATTGTAACCCGAAATATCCCTTTTATCATAATGAATCATCGTGAAAGCATTAAATCTGCTGTTAAAATAAAATGTTTATTCACAACGTTTTTTGATAAAGAATGCGCTTTTTTTAAACGAGACAATGAAACTACGTCTGTTTTTAAACAAACACGTGTTTTGAATTGTAATAATAAATATCTGTGGAAATGATGTAAAATTTCAGCGACCAAGGAGCTGAAGGAGCTTTAACAAAAGAGAATTCACAATCACCAAATTACTGTGGACGATACTTTGAGCTTTCGTTTTTAAAAGTCTGTGCACAAGTGTGGGGCATATACAAAGACCAAGCGCTCAAACTATCGACCAAAGCGACCTACTCACATAAATTTCAAAGAAAATGTCCCCACGAAGCGGCAGATTTTTTTAGTAAATTTTTAAAGAATGTACTTTACGACGAAGAAAGAAAAATAATAACACAGTGAAGTTTATATTTTTAATTAGAGAGTATAATGCCCTTATTATAATGCACACAATATAATGTTATAATATATTTAATTACATAAAATATATACGAAATTATTTAATATAAACTGCAATGCCTTCAATGCGTTACATTTTTTATCCAACAAATGAGAACTGTTAGAAAAATAGAT
Organism: Druon quercuslanigerum; assembly: GCA_010014905.2. Lineage (NCBI taxonomy): Eukaryota > Metazoa > Arthropoda > Insecta > Hymenoptera > Cynipidae > Druon > Druon quercuslanigerum. The sequence continues at coordinate 6,291 of JAAAKG020015626.1, forward strand.
AATTTTCTCAGATATTAATAATTCTAAAACTTAAAAAAATCTTCTTAAAAAAAGAGCCTACTTTGAGTTTTATAAATAAATAAATGTAAAATAATGCGATATAAAATCTTAAAGAAAAAGAAAAGACTTTCACATTTAATGATAATTAAAACCATTAAAATTATTTCTTTAAATTCACTCGTTTCTCGGAATCTCCCTAGAGAGCGAAAAATCTATTCCTCTTTAGCAAAGATGAACTTCCTCTTGATATGTAATTTACCAGAAAATGTTATTGCCACAAAAACAACTTCTTCTGCGTGAGTTTGAAAAAAGGAGCGTCGAAAGTTGAACGCTTTAACTGCATATATTACCTTCGTTTTTCCTTTTCGTTCTTTAGTTACGTTTAAAGTGGAGGCGCTTGCTCTCAGCAAGTAATTTATACCTTTTTTCTTTCGACTCCCACAAAACATACATGATTAATGCAAGTGCGCTCGTATATTTTTCCAGATCTACATTTGTCGCTGCACTAGAAGCAGTCCCCTGGGCATTGTGTAACGAGACACCTAAAATAACGAACCTCGCGTACCTGTGCATGCAGAAAATAAGAAAAGAAGAAAAGTTGTGGGATTAGGTGTTGCACCGTTATCTCTGCGACCTGTAAATAAGCTGACACCCAGGTTATGCTCGCCGGTTCCAGTCGCCCGTTACCACATTCCAGATATTTTTCCTTATATTTTTCTCAGAGCTGGGTAACATCTGGGGAAATAATATTTAAGAATCTTTGTCAAACGTATCTTACGTTTTACATTACTTTAGTTCCACAAAGAAGAAAAGAATTAATTTTTGTCCTAAAACCTTGGCGTTGAAATGGGACTTGAAAGGGGTTTCAAAATTTTTTTCTGTTATTTAAGATTTTCTTGTTAGAAATATTAGGCTGACTTCCAACAAACATTTCAAGCTCAAAATTAAAATTTTTCATCAGTCCCCTATCGATGTAAGGCCGTACTTTATGGAACAAGCCTAGTGAAAGTGTTCCAAACTGCTTTTCTTTTTTACATTTTCTCCAAATAACTTGTTTTAATCACAAAAATATGATATTAATAATGTAAATAAACATTATTTAATAATTAATCAAAATATATTTTGTTCTTATGTTGTTTGAATGTCAAATTTAAAATACATATTCATAAAAAGTATTTTTAAAAATTCAATATGAAATACTTTCATTATATTTTTGTAGTGGAATTCGCAAAAATCACCAAAAAGGGCGACATTCAAAAAGTGCCCAACAAAAGATTTTTTAAATTATAAACTTGAGTTATACAATCATATAAATTTGAACAAAACAATTGAATTTTACACAATTTCATCAAATTTTTGCTGTAAACTTGCATAAGTAACCAAAGAGGGTCTTATTCTAAAAGGACCTGTAGAGTGACTCACCTTTTCAGCTTAGAATTGAAGAATTGTAGGAACCATTTGAAAAAAGGGCTCAAAGGGCGTATTGTGTTTACGGACTGAAACAAGTTATTCTAAAAAATGTATAAAAAGGCCATTTGGAAAACTTTCATTGTGCTTTTTTCTGTAAAAGTCGCAAAAATTTCAGGAAAAGGGCTCTGCCTGGAAAAGGGTTCAAAGAGCGTATTTAATTTTTCGACTGAAAGAGAAATTCTGAGAAAATGTAAAATAGAAAAGTAGTTTGGAACACTTTCCTGAAGCTTCTCCCAGCAAAACTCGCAAAATGAAAGGAAAAGAACCTTATCTCAAAAAGGGGCCGATGACAGATTTTAATTTTGAGCTTAAAATTTTTTTAGGAATTCAGAGCAACATATCCAAAAGGAAAATCTAAAATGCCTGAATATAATACAAAACCCCTTTCAAGCACACCGCGACTCGCGTATGAAATTAAGATCACAATAAAATTATATATTCACTCGGCAAAACATATATGAAACGCCAGTCAGGACCATTTGAGTGTGTATGTTGTTTAAATAATATAATTTTATTTTTCTGCCATAAGTTCTTAGAGGAAGCAAGGCCTCATCTAAATTATATCACTAATTTAGAATTGACGAGATTGCATTATTTAAGCAAAATAAAAATCAATGGGCCAGACCGATACACTGTATGGCAAACAATTTTCTGTAAACAAATAAATTTTTAGCCTAGACTATTTATTCGATTTGGATATTTTTTTCTAAATTTAAACTTTTAATGTGTCATAAAAATTCGTCCTTTTAGATTTTTGATTGAGACTTTAGTTACATTTTCAACTTCATTACAAAATACTCAAAGATTATAGAATTTATCAATTGAATGCTTATTACTTTATAAAAAAAATTAACCAAAACAATCATTTTTTAGAATTGGCACTTTTTATCTTAATGAAATTCGAATTTTTGGTATAATATATGAGAAAAAATAATGCTTTTTTATTCATTGAAAATAGACGTTATTTGGCTAAAATTAAACAAATTTTTATAAATAAATTCTCAGTTAGGATATTTTTAAGCGATGGAATCATTTTTTAACGAAAACAAGTAAAAAGGACTTGACTATCATTATTTGCTATGATACTTTTAAGATTTATAAAAATTAGTGACTCCATTTTTCTCAAGGATTCAATTTAAAATGTTTTTCTCTTAAATTTTTTTTACGATAATTTGCAAATTTACCAGAATTATGAATAATTTGTGCAATCTTCATAAACAAATCTAGATATCTCTGTAATGTATTTTTTCTATAATGTTTCCCAAATTGACAACGATTGTTAATGAGTTAAACAATATTCATAACCAAATTCAGAACTTTACTATTTTTTAACCAATACGCTTAATTTTTCTTCACGGGATCAACTTAAAATGTCTTTCAGGCATTTGTCAATTTGGAAAGCATCATAGCAAAAAGTCAGAATAAAGACATTATTAGTCGATTCCGTAAACAAAGAATAAAAGTTTTGGTTGAAAAACTGCGAAACACCGAATTTTTTACGCATATTGTTCAAGTAAATAACCATTTTTGTCAATTTTGAATTTGCATATGAAAATTGTTTAATTAATTAAAAATTTTAGGTCAGTTTGAAACGCATCATCGAAAAGAGTGATCCAAAAGACATTTTTAGCTGATTTGATTAAAAAATTGAGCTTAGTCCTTGATAAATATCCAAACTCGTATTTGATTGTAAAAATTGTTGAAGAAATTGCCAAATAACACCAAAACAAAAATCAGGTAGATATTGCCAATCCCAAAAAATAACTTTTGATCATTTAAGCGTTCATAATCTCAAGAAAACTTTTTTAATTATTGGTAATCACATAAAACTAGTTTTAAATAGAAAATTGAAATCAAATTATTTTGTTTTTAATTTTCACTTTCAGATATTTATTCTTTCATACTTAAAAATGTGGCATTACCCAACTCTTTTTTCCTTTCTTTACGCGCAAGGATTCCACTGTACGGAATTTCGCCAAATGCCTCTTCATTTATTTTCTGCTTTATTGTGTCTTGTCCTCCCTCTCGGTTTTTCCGTATTCTCATTTCTTACCCCCTCAGCTACGCCACAGCCTCGTCACTGACTTACGCGAAGCTGTTGTCCCCGTCGACTGTGAACCGGTTGAAACCGGTAATGATATCTCAACTTAAAGTGGTAGAACGACTCGAAAATGTGGGAAGGATTTAGTATCCAGCACCCTCGCACTCAGCATTCTCTTCCCAATTTTCCGGAAAAATGGTTTCAAAATTCTTTTCAGATCGCTTTGGGGGAATACGGAGAAATAGAAAATGTTCGGCCCATTGTTGATAGAAAAGTGGAAGTAGAGAAAATTGCATCTGAACCCCTCGAATCGTGAGAATACAATAATGCGTAGGAGTCCATTTCCTTGCTTTCATCAGATTATTTATCACGACGAAAGATTTATTGCTTGTCAGAAGTTGAGGATTAAGCGATGTATCCATTCTTCCATTCTGATAATAGAAGCGACCTCTAAACTTCAAGATAAATTAGATGTTGGTAAACAAAACAACTTTTACTGATTATCTTATTTCCTTAACATTCCTGACAGTCCTGAACAGCTGGAAAAGGAAAGAAGGCGAGACTTATTTCCGTACGTATAGACACTATCATACATTTATTAATGGGATTCTATTAACCAGATTCCGCATCATTTGTTTTCTGAAAGAGCGGCTTTAACTTCAACATAAAGTAAGAAATTTACTCTGAGAACAAATAATGTACAAACATAAAAACATTTTGAAGGAAAAAAGAAAGGTATAGCGGCGTATATACCTGCTGAAGGGAGATTGTTTTTTAGATGAAAGATGTAAATATTTAAGTACCCTGTAAATAACCAATTAACTCTTGCTCTTTGGAGAAATACAGAAAACGATGGCAAGGAAGCAACATATTTCTAAAAGAAAACTGCAAAAAATGGCATTTTCATCATATCTTTTTAATGCATTTACTACTTTAATTCTGTAGGCATATAAAAGTACTATTAAAAAACCTAGAGTTGCCAGTTATTAGTAGTATCAAAATATACATATTCAATTATATGAAAATGCTAAGAAGAAAAGTTATCTATAAGAATTTTTCTAAAATATTTTTAAAAAGGAGATATAATATTTATTAAAAGATTAAGATTTTAGAAGCCGTCAGAGCTGTGATTCACAAAAGTTTTTAGAAAACAGGAAAATTAATTAAAATGGACGCTAAAGCTCTTTTTGACACTATTCTGAGGTACTAAAACTGATCCTATGATGAAATTAACAGCTTTACCTCTTATATTGACATAGACTCCGACTGCTCTAAAAGCAAAAATAATTAAAATAAAGAAGTAAATTAAGTAAGCCAGAAGTAAGAAGTAATCATTTCTACTTTAATTACATTAAAATAGAAAGTCTCTTATTACCATTCTTATTTTCTTTATTCCTTTTGAATTTATGCATTTTGTTGCTTTTGCTAAATTATATTTATTTAAAAAGCTTTTGACAAAATTCTTTATAGTTTAAAGTTTTTTAATTGATGCGCATTTTGGCAGGTTTGAAAATACAAATGTCAGAAGCACTCTGAGTCTTTTTTTTAATGAAGTTTAATATTTTATAAAAAATTGACTTAAATATTAATCTGCATTTAAATCTAACCCAGAAAATCTAGGAGCGATGCTCAAGGAAAGTATTATAATTATCTAAGGCTCATAGAATCTGTAAAAATTGTAATTCTGAGTATTTTCGCTATAATTTTGCCAAAAATAATTTAAACGCTGTTGGCTAGAGTCATAGTGGCTTTTTGCTTTAGGTCCTTATTATCAGTTATTATTACTGGTTACATTAATTTTTAATTAGTAAATTAAATTACGTATTCAAAAAAGTAAACGAAGTGAAAATTTCGCGCTGATTTCGAATCCGAGGCTACAGAAAATCAGGATTTCACTTGGGAGTTTACATAAATATTGGAGTGTTTCATGTTTTTATATCTGATTGGAAATCAGCAATAAATTTTCAATCGGAAATAATAGGTCACATCGCAATAAAAAAAATCATGCTAAAATTCCTACCACTGCACAATCTGCTAAATTCAGTAAAATAGAGGAGCGTGACTATTCCCGAAATTCCACGTGTCATAAATTTCTTTTTGTGCTAAATTCTTGTTATCTAATGTTATAAATTTAACTTTTCCTCTTGCCATTTAATAAAATTCGCGTTTGGTTAAATGAAAATGCATGATTATTTATTCCCCAAATTAGGATTTTGTATAATTTTTACTCCGAAGAAACATTTACTATTTGGACATTTTGCCAAAAATGTTATATTGATGCTTTAAAAAATTTTAGCTTAGAAAATTTTAGCTTTAGAAAATTTGAAAAGAACGCAGTAAATGACAGTTTCTCAATTTGATCCCTAAATTGTTTGAAAATTAAATTTCTTAACTAAAAATTTAACTTAAGATTGAATATACAGTCGAAGCTATCAATAAGGCCGCTACGAATAAGACCTCTTTTCCTCATCCTTCCTCAAACTCATCGAGACACCCAGTCTCACGCTGACTTCGAAATTTTAGTCAGTCGCCACGAATAGTGCCGCCGTAGAATTTGGAAATTACCCTGTAAAAAGACTAATTTGTTTCAAACGATATATTATACAGCAGAACGACATTTTATGATATTAAAAAATATTAAAAAATATAAAAATATGACAATTAATATTCTATATAATTGTAAAATATAAAAAAGCTCTCCTAAAAACCATAAAAATTGCGGTTTCTACGGCGCATTATTGGTAGCAGCCAACTGAAATTTCGAAGTCAGCGTTCCATTTTTGGTTAAAAATTAATTTTCGTGGCAAAAATGAATATTTTTTGTTAAAAATTTGCCTAATTTAAAAATGCATCTGTTTTAGCTGGAAATATCTAAAAAGTTAATTAATTTTAGTTTGAGTCTCCATTTCTATTTTTGGGAGAGAATTCATATTTTTTGTAAAAAAAACTGATTATTTAGTGTAAAATAAATTTGCTGTAGAACATTCAAAAACTTGCTTAGAAAGTAATTACTTATTGTTGAAAATTAACTTTTTTATTGAAAGCTATGAGTTAAGAAGTTGAACATTAAACTATTTTCTTGTAAATTCGTCTTTTTACTTGAATGTAACTATTTTTTATTCAAAATGAAAATCTTCTTTGTTTTAAATATTAATGGTAAAAATTAGTTTTTTTTAGTGTTGAAGATGTTTTTAAAATTAAAATTTAGCCATTCCATTTTGGTTTGAATATTTATTTATTTCGTTGAAAAGGCAGTTATTTGATTAAAGATTAGCTTTTTTGTGGAAAATTAATCTTCTTATGTAAAAATTCATATTTTCCATAAAAAAATGTAACTTGTTGTTGAAAAACTGACCTGATTTTGTTAAAATCTCATTTTTTGGTCAATGATTTATCATGAAGTTGGATATTCATCTCTTTGGTTGAAAATGTAACTAATTTACTGAAAGGTTTGTTATTTTAGTGGAAACTTGATCTCTTTGTTTAATAATAACTACTATGTTAAATAACTATCTATTTTAAATCTATTCTATTTTTGGTTGAAAATTTAAAGGTTGGAAATTATAAAAAACACTTTCAGAAAGAAAAAATGTTATTCCCAAACCCCTTTTTTACCCAATAAAGAAAAATTGGAATTTTTATTCTACCCTAAAATTCAACATTTTCTGAAATATCTCTTATTTTAGAAATATCATGCCGGTCATGGCTAGCCTAGCAGCTTAAATAATAAGAATAACAACTAGACAAACATGAATGAACTTTGGTAAAAATTCATTCTAGGGTTGTTCAAAAAATACGTAACGCAATTTCCTGACATTCCATCCCCCGCCTTCTACGTAAAGATTTTTCTATAGTAACTGTGTGTAATTTTAACGTTCGCGTAACGTTCAAGGTGGCCCCCCCCCCCCGCCTCACATTAATGTAATATGTATTTTTCAACGGGCCCTCTGAATCCGTAAAAGTGTATTGTTTTGTTTGGAAGTTGATAATCAGATATGATATAATATATAAACAAAAAAATATTTTACTGAACGAATCTTAATTTTCACTGTTTAATCAATAGAATTTTATCTCTTATTTAAGAAAGCTCTGCGGAGACGACCCACTAAAAAAGTAGAGGCACCTCCAATCCATAAAATAAAATATTCAACAGCTTTTATTGCTCACTATTGAAGGAATTTCACAAAGAAGGTCGTAGCTTTCTCTAGATCCGGTAAGCTACTCCCTCTCTATCCTTCCATCCTAGCTGAAGACGGGAGCTTTTTGTAGGAGACGTAACGAAGTTTCGGGAAATAACGGTGCATCGCAGTGAATAAAAAACTGTGACAAAAGGGCTATTTGGTTCACGTGCTAACCAGTAAACAAGCAATCTCTTGAGATCCGTATTGATCGAAGGCTCGACTACCAGTTTTGTATGAAAATACACGCAGGTATATTTATCTACATACCTTCGGTCGTTCGTTCGACGACTTCGTTTTTCTTCAAATGAAGTCTCCATAACACGAGATTCGCGAGTGCCTCGAGGGCGTATTCTACCACATTTGCGGTTTTTGCGGCTACACAAGATGAGGGTACTCTTCACGTGGATCATCAGAAGTGAGATACAGGCTGGCGAAAATAAAAGCGACAGATAAAGAGGGAAACCGACACTTATTAGTTGCAAAAGATAATAATATTCAACTTTATTCTTTCACTTTGATCATATTGAAACAACTACCTATATGTCCCGTCACTCATTGTATGCTTCTGTCCGTTGAGTTTTTTCTATTAACCATTCGGACAGTTTATTAGTACACGTGGGTTTAATATCTTCTGAAATTTTTTTTCCAATTGAAGTTGTTCTAATTGAAAATTCTCTAGTTTGAATTGTAATATATCGAATTATTATCATGTTCATGAAAATAGTAATTATTATTTTCAGGTCACTGATTAAATTCACTCAAAGTTCATGCAAAGTTCATTTTCTATATAACGAAACATATGTTAAATATATTAATAGTATAATAATTTACCAAGAATAAATTAACGTTGCATTCTTTCTGTTTAAGAATGGAAAATATCCAATGGGGATTCGACATGAAATTTAAATTTTACAATATGCATATAAGTTGCTGCAAGAACCGTTGAGATCAATTGCTTTATCCAGTTTTTAAATCGAAGACTAATTATCTTTACAGAGAAGGAGAATGAGTTGTACTATGCTGCAAAAAGTCTTACGAAAAATTCCCTAAAGCCAGCGATTCGTATTCAAAACTAAAGAAATTCAAGTTGGGTATCATTCAAATTTAAGAATTTTTAATGGTTAGTATCAAAAATTGAACTATTTAAAAATAGCGTTCACAATTATAAACCGTTTAAATTAAAATTTTGAAAATGTTAGAATTTGCTATTCTATATTTTTTTAATGTAAGAATTTTTAATTATAAAACTTATAAAATGCAAAATTTTTAATCCGATATATTTAAAATTGAAATTGTTTTAGTTTTTACAATTTAAAATGGACAATTAGCCAAGTTCTATGTTTAAAAATTAAACATACTATTGTTCGACTTACATTCAAAATTTCTTTAATTTGAAAGAATTAGAATTTAAAAATTGAGCTTTGATCTTAATAGTCATAATTATTTCAGAACTATCATTTATGCAATTTTAAAATTAAACAGTTTTTAATTGCAACTCTGAAAAATAGTAGAAATTAAATTTCTAATTCAATCAAATTGAGAACCTTTTAATTTGGACAATGTACCATGCAAAATTTTGAAAGTCCTAAGTTTTATGATTATAAATTGTGTGATTTTAATGCTTTGCATTAGAAAATTCTAGAATTCGGAAAATTTAGAATTGAAGACTGCACTTTTGATTTCAAAATTATTTTGCTTTAATTGTGTAATTTTTATCAGTTACGTTCGAAATCTCTTCAACAAAGAAGTTTTAGAATTGAAAACTTAAATTTTAATTTTCAAAATCATCCAAATTGAAGAATTTTTATTTTGTGAATTTTTAAAACTGTAGATTTTTAAATTATAAAATTATATATATTATATATATTATAAAATTATAAAATTAAAAACTTTATCCAATAAAATTATGCATAATAAAAGTTGCAGGATCTCAAACTGCAAATCTTCAAGAAAGAACTATTTTAAAAAGATGTTTAAATTTTATAGTTATGAACTATAAAAATTCGTAATTAAACAAGTTGACGAATTCTGAAAATGAAAGATGATACGGCATGACATGAGCTAATGTAACTATTTCAATATTGATTTTTATTTATTATTTTAATTAAATTGTACAGTACATGGAATGAAAGCACATAATTCAGTTTCTTATTTTTAATTAAGCAATTAAAATAATAAACTTGTGATAAGCACGCATATCGCTCTATTTTTTCTAGTTTATAAATAATATCAAACCGGGAGAAGGAAACGAGAATGATGCAATACAAATTTTATTTGAAAATCAATACCTACTAATTTTGTAAAATTATTTCAGTACGTCGCACATAAAAAACACTTTAATTCGGAAATTCAGTTACGATAACCGATAAGAACATCGAAAATACAACTAAAATTGTCCATCGTGCTTGTATAATTCGCACAGACTTTATATTATTGCCAAAAGCTTTTAAAGTAAAAAAAACAATCTCCATTGCATATTCAGAGTGCTTTTAAGTGTTTTTAAACATAAAAGAAAACGTTGTGTTATTTTCGAACCAATTCTGTTATTTTTTATATTTAGTTGAATGACTAAACTGAATATTGCAATGTAAGTTCATTTCATTTAGGCGAAGTTCTAAAATTCAATTAAAATTAATAAAAGTATGGATAAAAGCTCGATTTTTGCAAGAAATTTTTCAATTATACACTTTATTGTACAATTCGAATATGAAAAATTAGAAAATTAAATAAAGAATAAGGATAACACCACATCACTTTTGAAAAACAAAATTTGCCTGTTTAAAAAGGGGATCTGGCGATTATTTTAATATAAAATTAGGTTAGCCCCAACGTCATGTAATTTCAAATACAGATATTTACACTTTAAGTCTGGCCTATTGAAGAAAGAGTCACCCAGAAAAACTCGATATCTCAATTAAATTTTAATTTTAATGAGCTGAATCGGCTTTTTTATATAATTAGAAATGTGTGAAAAGAAGGTTGATGAAAATCAGATAATATTGTCAATTATAAATAAAATCTTTAATTTTATACAAGTGAAACTAATACAGAGGGGCTCGTATTTTTCTTTTCTTTTTTAGCGTATACCAATGCATCGGGCTTTTGACATTAATATGGGGTTTTAAATGGAAAAAGCTCGATTTTCGAAAAAATGGATGAAAGAAGTACTTTTTATAAACTTTCTGTAAATTATAGTCAGTCACCTCTTAATGACTTTTCAAGCTAAGGACGATATTTTTTACAGAAATACAGTAAAACCCTTCAATAGCCTTCTCCTCTATAGCCTTTTCGAGAATTGACGCCGCGCCTGCGGATAGAAGTAAAAGGAGCTGCGGAGAGTGTAACACAGACGAAACCAAACAAAATCATTTCTAACCGAAGCGGAAGTCTATTGGGTTATTTCGCCACTACCACCAGTCCTAAAAAGGGCGAAATAGAAGAGTTTCACTGTAATTATTTTTAATCGATAAATGACGAGTTTCAAAATATTTTTCAAATGATTTTTTATTTTTGAAATAATTATTGTTTGTTCAAGGAATTTTTTTCTTCTGTAGGCCATGTAAAGTTATTATTTTTAGGGTCACTGATGTAAAGTTAATTCATGTCAAAAAAGTACTTCTTTTCAACAAATTTTGTAATTATTATTAAAAAAATCATTTGCTTAAACAACTTTTTCTCCTTAAAATCATAAAAATGTATTATTTTTTTGAATGGATGACACAATTAACGAATGTTGATAGCAATGTTTTGTTTAATATTTAGTAATTATATAATGAATTTCCATTTACAGCCACGATGGTGCGGGTTCGATTCCGAAAGCAAAAAGCCAGGCTGGGTGTGTTTTGAGAAAGCTTTGCTTCTGTCTCTTGACATTTAATTAATAAAAATAAAACAAAGTTCCCCGCGAAGCGTGAAATTTAATTATTTTCGGAAATCAATAACATAATCGACAGCTGCTAAGAGAAATATTTTTCTCTTAAGTATATTTGGCAATTTTTAAACAATTTTTATATATTTAAAGAAGTTTCATTTGTTTAGACAATTTTTTCCCCTGTAAAGCATAAAAATTTTTATTTGCCTAACCAATTTTCTCCTCTGTAAAAAGAGAAAATAATTATTTTCTGGCACTAATGACACAATTAACAGATTTTTTGAACAATTTTCATATGTTTATACCATTTTTAGTTTTTTTTTAAATCTTTGCTCCTGCAAATCGTAAGAAGTTTTTTTGCAATTGATAACGCAATAAGCGAATTTTAAGAGAAATATTTTTTTTTGATTAAAAAAATTTAACAAATACTAATCATTTACTTCCTTTTCACAGGGAAGGTGGAGGAAAGTATAGGTTTTTCGCATCTCTTGCAATATATCCTATATTGTTTTAAAAATAATAACTTTTTTAAACAATTGAATTCAATTGCTCTGAGTATAGTCCTTTTTTCTTGAAATGACCCCTGTAGTTTAATGAAATCTATGAATTACTTTTTAAAAACAAAAAGGACTAGAATTTTTTCTTTTAAGTATATTAATTCAATTGTTCAACAATAAGGGGGATATGATCTAAAATAAGGAAATATTAAATAATAAGAGAAATAGGGTAAGAGAATCAAAAAAACTTGACACCTATGCAACTTGAATAACTTTTTTTAATGTTCCCGTCAGAATATAACAAATTTAACGCAGCCTATTAGACTTTAATTGATTAATATTTTACGAATTTTTATTTTTCCGAACCGAATCGAATTTTCTAGTAATTGAAAGATCTTACTAAATCAATTAGTGAATAAATAATCATATTTGATTACATAATATGTTTTATCCTACGGATAGGTATATACCTGGCCAAAATACCTTTTGTTTGACAAAAAATGATGAGTACTAAATAGCGATTTATTATTTTTCAATAATGATACTAAACAGGAAATGAGCCTATTTATATTCAATGCTAAATTTATTCCCATATATCATTTAATCTCTCGTTATATATTCGTTTATATTGTTGCTGTGATTTTGGTACAAAATTGACTTATAATAAGCTTTTCAAGCAGATATCCATATCTGATGCCGATGCGAAATGACATTTAAATTTTACAATGTGCGTATAAATTGCTGTAAGATCGGATGAGAGAAAATGCTTTATTTTTAGATAAAGTCAGAAATTTTATTACAAAATAATTTCAAACTATAAAAAAATGTTAATTAAATTCGTTTATACCTAAAAAGATACAGTTTTCGAATTGAAGATTAATCGTCTTTACACAGAAGAGAATGAGGTTACTATGCTGCAACAAGAAGAAACCTCTCTTGCTACAAAGAAACTAAAGGAAACTAAAGGAACCGAAACTATGCGTTCCGATTGAGACTTTTAGTGCAGAACTTATTTTCTGCCTTGGCTTACTTCAAATATTTTTCCAGTTTATGATGTACCATTTAAGTTCTACCATTTAACCATTAAGTTACAAATTCATAACATTTCAATGGGAAAATTTTAATAAAGAAATTAAAATTATAGAGACTAGTCATTCTTGAAAGCAAGACAATGGACATGAGATAAAACGCCATCTACCGGATACCAACGAAGTAAACAGGAACCCTCAAAAAGAATTCTATTAGAGTTCCGGTTCTAAAGGATGCCAACTTTTACTTCAGCTACAAAATTACCGAACCTCCAGCTTTTTCTGTGTAACGGTAAAATGAAAAATTTGAAACTGGGTTGAAATATGACCCGCAGAAATGTTTGGACCATAAATTATCGTTTTTCCCTACTGTGTTACGTGGTTCCAGAAAGGATGTGATAAAGGGAAAGAGGTGAAATAATGGGAAGAGTTGAAGGGAGGTTGTTGAAAAAAGGGTGGCGACAGACATGACATAGATGGTGGAGAATGGAACGAGCTAAGCGACGACGTGAGTACTCAAGAAAGGAAACGACAAGGGAAAAGAGTATTGGAAAAACGAAAGTCGATCCGGATAATATCGTCCACAGACAAAAGATGGGTAGGGCGCCCTCTCTCGAGAGACTCAAGAACTCAAGTGGAAAAATGCCGGGAGTGAACCATCATAAATAGGAAAGATGTCACTGATGATAATCAAAAAGGAAAAGAAAATCACAGAAAGGATCGACAGTTGATGTATAAAACTCAAAATGCCATTTGGAATTTGAAAGAGCACCCTTCGGTGAATAAAGACGTGATATTCTAAGAACGTGAAATCGAGAAAAACACGTGCCAGTTCGATATTCCTTTGAAGGATACATTGCGACACTTTTGTAGATATATTCTCACCGTATCATGCCGAGCGTGCCGGGAATAAAATGTGGCAGCGATCAACTAAGTGTGCCTCTTCGACGTGCTTTCATCGAATATCTCGGTCCACATTCAAGAAATTCGCATTGATAGATTGTATAGAAATGTTGCTTTCTTAGATATTTTCATAGGTTTATAAGAATAAAAAGAGATCGATTTTAAATGATTCCATATCTTAACTAATATTATTATTAGCTATTTTCACTTACCAGCTAACTTCAGTTTGTCGAGTGCTGAGAGGAGAAGAATGCACCAAATGCATGGAACTAAATATTAAAATGTTAATATTTTCGTAAAAAATACTTTTGGTAAAATTGCAGTTTAGGCCCTTTTCTTAAAAGTAGGGTTAGAAAATAAATGTCGGCATAATGGGCTTCCTTT
>JAAAKG020015637.1:0-45794 GCA_010014905.2 Druon quercuslanigerum
CCGTTTCTGTTTCTCGTAATGTTACGTGTGATCTATATAACTCTTTCGGCCCGGAATTTTTCAGTTAGTCAATAGCGCATTAATTTCATTTTTCGCCCGCTCTTAATATCTTTCTGAATATATTTTGCCCAATTATACTAAACCGTTTCAATGTTAAAATGTTAGCCAATTCCTAAGAACAGTTTGAACTTAATAATAAAAAAATTCTTCGTATAAATTTTCCTCTTATACGAAAGACAATGCCTCGTCTTAAGGTGTAAGGATGAGCTAATTCTGCGACTTTTCAGTTAAGGAGTTTCTGTTTCTAATGCAGATTTTGTGTTTCGTATTAAAAATTGTCTCTTTTCCTTCTGTGTAATTCACACGGAAGTCAGACGAATCGACTCTTTACGTATAATTAAAATAATTTCGGATTTAAAAAATTTAAGGAATAATACCTGATAAGGTTTTCCATATAAATTTGTATCCTAAAGACCCTACAATTTTTTCTTCTCCTGTTCTGCAAAATTTCTTTTTGGCGGATTATGACCTTCTGCAACTAGGCTTAATAGTTACAAAAAATACTTCGATAAATCTAGCTTCTGATTGAGCGGTTGATAAATAGGAACTTTGCTGAATTAACATTAAATTTATTTAAATTATTTGAGGCTCTTTGAATTATTTGTATTCTTTGGCGTGCTTCTCATTTAATTGCTGCGATTTCCCTTATTTCTTCAATTTCCTAAATTCCTCGAATTCCCTAAATATTTAAATAATATGCATGTTCTGAATACTTTGAATATTCCTTATTTCTAATATCCTTTAAATTTAAGTTATGGAACATTCTGGTTGCGGAATTCCCTTCAATGTTTTAGGTTCCTGAAATTCTTTAAATATTTTGAATTCCTGAAATTCCTTGAATTCCTAAACTTCTTTGCATTATTTTGAACTCCTTGGAATATATAGAATTGGCAGGAATAAGAAATTTTTACATATTTAAGGAATTTGAATGATTAAAGCAATCAAAACAATTCAATGAGTTCAGATAGCTCCACTAATTCAGGAAATAACAAAGAATGAACAGAATACTAGGAATTTAGATGAACTCAAGGATGTCAAAGGATTAAGAATCATCCGGCAATTTGGAGGAATTCAGAAAATGTTCAGGAAGTTAGAAGAATTCAAAAATATAAACAAAAGTATTTAAAATCATACGAAGTAATTCCCTTAATACCCAGTCGAATATCAGGCCCAGCCTCTAGGCGCCACGTAAGGCGCAGTCGCGAGCGTAACGCCTACACTTTTCCGCGAGACGCGGGGGTGTACACGGGGAATCCTCCTTTAAAAAGTGGATGCTGAGCCTGAAACGGCATTGGGGGGGCTCGGTGGCGAGCGAGGGTGAACCAGTTTCACACTGAGTTCAGGGCTAAGACCTAAGAACTCTTAGCCCCTGTAGTTAGTTGACACTTATCCTGGATAAAATCGCATTGACTAAGTGGTTGTACAGTCCAGATCTAATGTGAGTATCCATACATTGACACTCTCCCTCGTTGAGTAAAAAGGATTCTAAGTGTAAGCAAATACATCCTCATCGAAGGGCTTGGCAATCTGCTAGGGTAGTCTAAAGTGGTAGTCTGTTGAGCTTGGCTCCAGCTTCCTTTAGCTACTTCGAAATATAGAATCTTTGAACTCGAGAACGGGCGTAAGAATTGTATTCCTGCGACAAGTTAAGAATCATTGATCCTATTCGCAGATTTCTAGGTATCTTGAGAAGATAATAATCCTCAATACTAAAAAATTTGTACTTCGCGTAGAGACTTAGATCTCATTTAAACGAGTTGCTAGCGTGCGCTCAAGATTTGTAAAAGAATAAAAATTAGACCTTTGAGTCTACATTTAGAACCGTCCCAAAGGAGGACTTCGAGAATATATTTGGTTTTATATCGAGTCGATATTTGAATAGATATACATGTATGTATTGTAAGAAGAAGCACCAATTTGACAATACCTTTTTTTAAAATACTATATCATTCGGAATGCCTTGCTTCATCATTTTAGCGCAGAATAAATTTAACTTTAAATGAGTGGCATTCATCATTGATAAATTTTGAACATTGTGACATAAAGCGCAAATTTAAGCTATTATTACTATTTTTTAGATATAATTTAACCAACGTTTTAATTTGACAGAAAATGAACACGTAATTAAAAGCTGGTCTTAAATAATCTCAAATAAAAGTAAGATGCGCCTTCTTTTTCTCTTCAATAAAACTCCTTTTTTGATTTAATTAATATTACGCGTCTACGCTTCTTTTGATGCAGTCTAATAACAAAGTTGATGGACACCACAGACTGGTCTTTCTTACAGAAAAAGGATTGCACTTAACTCATTTACTTTATATTCTTAATCTTAGTTATGAGGTAGTTATGACAATTTAAACCGACTGCGAATCACCAGCAATATTAAAAATACATTTTACACTTTCTTTTAACTGGATGTATGTTGTACACGCTGCACTGTAAAGTTTTTCAATATGAAGCGCCGTCCACCTACAGGAGTTTCGCTGAGTTCTTCTGGGGTTAGTGTGGTTATCTTGCCGCTTTCCATGTTTATTTTTACCCGTCTATTAGCGCGAACACCATATAAGCCAGCAAGAACATTACAGCTCTCTAATATTGCAAAAGCGTCACCATTCAATGATGATAATACAAGGTGTTCTCGATTTGGAATGGGCCCAAATAGGTTGCGTCTAAAAATTAATCTAATTGTTGTATCATCAGGAAAAGTGTATCTTCGAAATTCGAAGCATCGGTTCTGATTTGCATGTAGGATAAGCCGAATAAATTTAGGTTCTTCAAGTCCATATCCATCGCCATCGTAAGTAGTGAGTTTGGTAGGTGGAGCAGTACACCTAGCACGAGGAGATCCGGACCTTTCAGGACAAGGAGGATCGGCTAGAGGAACAGACCTATCAGGCAAATCATTTATTTCAGAAGAATAAGAACGGTAGCCACGAGGAATACCAGGGATAGGATCACCATTAGGTTAGCATTCGAACTGCGAAGTTAAGTCTGCAAAAAGAAATAGAGGATTATATTTTGACCTCTTCTCATAATACGCTAAAGGAAGTCTCTATACGTACGTTTAGAATAAAACGTATCATGAACGTCAAAAATTGTACGGACTCCGACACGGTTTTTTTAAAACTACCAGACTGCGGACAGGAGATATTGAATTATTACTTGAAAGTAAGTGGCCCTTTGCCGTTCGCTTAGGCTCTAGAGACGTTCAGAAGTCCCCCTACTCTTGAAGAATAATTCAATACTCGTACATCCTTTTTCCGCCAGGCTTGAAATTTTCCAAAACATGAGCAAAAAGAAAGTTCCAGATAAACGAAAAGGCTTTGCGCAATCTTATGGCAAACTTCTGCATACAATAAGGACTAAATTAAAGATACAAATCAATTTTTATCCATTGATGGCTAGAATATTGTACGAGAAAAATCGAGCCTAATAATATTTTAAAAATTGTAGATATATTTTTCTATTATATTCACCAATAGGGATAATGAAAACTGCCAAGGATATTCCAAACGTATATACAGTTCGCATTCCTTTCAAATAGAAGGGAAATTTATTAATGAAGAATTCGGTTTAGAGTGTAACTAGTGATTATTTTTGTAGTTCATTAGAGTATATATAGTGTATACTGTATTCGTTATGTCGTTGCTTTTAATGCGCTTATACTAATTCGTCTGCGATATTTGTATTTCATAAATCAGCCTAGCCAAGCATAAATTACGTCGAAAATTTTACTCTTAGCGCTGAAATGATAAGATTTTATTGAATAAGGTTATTATAATAAGCTGATTATAATAAGCTTATTTCCACGGAAAAAGGAAATCAACACACGAAGCGGTGGTGATGCATTATCCGACTCAATTATTTCGTTAATCAAACTAGCATCCAAGAAAAGTTATACTGTTTTATTATTTTTGTTTATCATTCGAAAGGGATTACAATATGAACTTGCGGATGGTTTAATAATTTAATTTTTTACCATGCCTTCAATCTTGATATAATCTGCGTCACGATTAATAAATAGGACGAGATATGATTTTCAAAAAATATACTTTATGTGGTTTTCGATTTATCAGGTATTCATAAGAACCAGCACTACTTTTGCAAATGCAATAATTTTGAAACATGAAATACAATCTATGAAAGCTTCCTTTTCCAAATCAATGAGTATCGTAAGTGTCAAAATACCTTTTAAAAAATAAGCCGCAATATTTTGGATACTATTATAGGTTCAGGCATATCTTCTTTACGATCGTCTCCTTTGTCGTTACATACTTCGAAATAAAAGTCCTATCAGACGGCTATTCAGAAAATAAATACAATAAATGAATATCGTCTTCATTTCAGTGCATATAGATAGAAGTTATTTCAAGTTTTTCTACGTCGGAGAAGTACCCTTACAGACTTTATTGTTTAAATGTATTTAAAAAATGTCGTTGCGATAGCGGACTGCTATTCTCATCAGACAGTATTAAATCTACGAATAGGATTTGGATTAGCATAGAACAATCAGATGATTTGCTTTTCTAGATGTTGGTTAACATCATTTTACATTTTAAAATCTTTATGTTGATTAACAATACTCGGCATGTCGACGTTTTAATTGCCAAAATTGCCTTTTAATTGCGCTTATTAGAATTTTCGTTTAGGTATATATTTTAAATCTCCTTAAGAGCTGTAATCTCTAAACATGTTATTTGTAAATAACTTATTTAATCTTCGATAGATACCACGATCCTCACAGGCGGAGTCCGATCAAATGCGACCAAAAAGCCCGCATCTAGAATTCCATGGATTGAAATTGATCAGGTTAGATAATAATTGCAATGCCATTCACCAGAATCTAACCATTTCCTATTACTTCATAATTTCTTACATGTGGGAACATGAGAAAATATGTAAAATACGCATTTTGTTCGACCTTTACATCTAACATTATTATTTTTTAAATTATCTTGGCACTCTTTCCGGCTGTCGCATTCTGACTCGATTCACATTCTACACGATTTACCAGGCCTCTCACAAATTAGACTGATCTTGACGCGTTGTGCGACCTCTCAAAATCGCGCCAATCTTTACTTTAAATCATTTGATGAGATATTTGGCCACATTAATTTCCTCTGAGCATTACTGAACAGAACCGCATATAAAATTTCTTGGATTATTTACTGATTTAAGAAGTCCGCACCCTTTGTTGATCACCACGGCTTGGGTAATTTTATACATTTCTGCTAAACTTACATCTATCAATGATTCAAGGTCGTAAATAAGGTCTCTACTGAAATCCAAATTATTTGTCCTGCAAAAATGCAGTTTTGAGCGCGTCAGAATAATTAAAAATGCTTCGGCTCTTATCCTTCGAATTCTTTGAGCGCCCTTCAAGCGGATTCATCAAAACCTAATTTCAAGGATTCTATAAACTCTTTGATGTTTCTAACTTCATTTTTGAAATCCGTGGGCTTTGCCTCCATGTGAATTCCTTGCAATTCAGCGATCTCTGGTGTTAGTAGGAGTTGAATTCATTAATTTCATACAAATGCTCTTGATTTATTTTTGAAATTCATCGAGCGCTTTTATTTATCGCTTTTGGGGACTCGCATTGAATTAAATTGACCTGCCATTTCTGATTAGATTCGATATCATATCGGAATTAATGATATTAAAAGAAACAGATTCCAGCATTTTAAACATGCCTCCGCTTTTGAAGAAATCACTAGCGCTGCATGCACGTTCACAACCATCAGATTCACTATTTAATGAGGGAGTATTCTGATCGACCGATCGACTTCAAATATTAACAAAATACTCAGCATTATTATGGCTGTAGCCCGTACCTTGATCATTCTAAAAGTACAATTGTAATAAGATTAACTTTTAATTGCAGGTTTTTCTGAATCTACTTCTTAGAAGAAAACTAAAGAAGCTGTTCAAATCCAGAAAGCGTTGATCCAGTATGCCCTAACAATGATTTGGGACCAGATGTTACTTTCTCTACGTGCGGACAAATTCTTTTCAATAAAAGTTCATTAAATTGAAGTAGACAAATGATCCACTGAAGGGGTGTATCAAGTTTTTCTGCTATTTAACGAATGACCCCACCTTTCCATCCTGTATTAACAGCAGTGCCGTCTGATTCAGTAACAAGAACTTAACTCCACCTTCCGTCAATTTCGTTTTCCTCAAAATCGACCAAACATTTACAAATGGCTTCAAGAGGAACAAAGTTTGCCTTGATCTGTTGATATGGGACACATTAAAAATGAAAAAAAAAAAACAAAATTCTATTCCAGAATCTTGAAACTGAAACGAATGCGAACTTTATTTTAAACTGACAATATTTATATTCACCAAAAATTGTGACTTTAAAACTTTTTTATTATCAATCCCTTCAAATATCAGTTCTTTGTAGTTAATTCAAATCACTTAAAAATTATTAATTTTTGAATTGCTAATTGAGCTTTTCGAAATTCAACCAAATCAATTTTAGTTGAAAAATTAAAACCTATGAAAGGGAGAACTTTAAAATTGAGCGTTCAAATGGAAATTAAGAACTCTAAAATTGTTCTAACCATTTAAAATTATTTGAATTATGCAGTTATTGCCGTATCAATTGCAGTTACATAGTTTAATTTTTGTCTTTTTGTTATTTTAAACCCAATTTTTATTCTTTTAATGCTAAACCTTACTTTAGAACCGTTATTAATTATTTTAATTTGCAACTACAATATTGTGAAATATTTTAATTTCAAATCTCTAAGACTTACTCTAAAAATTAATTTTTAAATAAATTTTATTTTCAAGTTGCGGGTGTACCATTTTTTTTTAAATTGTGCTCATAATTTTTTATTTTTCAAAAACCGTTTACGGAAAAAATGAGCGCAAGTCTAGCAGAAATTATAACAACTTTTATTTTTTTGAAAAAATAAGTTTGCGGATCTAACTTCCGGGACATCTAAAGAGATGCATTTTAAACTTAAATTATTAATTTTTAACATTCTTGTTTATAATGACTATTCATTTTTTAAGTGTCTTTGTTTATTTGCTTTAAGGTTATTGTATAAACATAATTTTCCTAAGTTTCTCCAGAAAATTCAAAAAGATTTTGAAAGATTTCAGACATGTAAAAAAAAAGAATCGAGACAATTTTTAACAATATTTGATTATTATGTAACAGTTTACACAATTAAAGAACCACTTTTAATAAGTTTAAAAGATATTTAGGACCTTTCAAATGTTGAAAAAAATAAAAAATGTTTTGTACATTTCCAAAAATCTTGCATTTTTTAAATATTTTAAATCTATGAAAAACTTTCCAATTACTAAATGTATTTTAAACTGACTAAAGTTATCCGTAAAATTGGCTAAAAATTGTGTAATATTCATTTTTGGCAAATTTTAAAAATATTACGTATTTTTTAAAATCTTGTTAAATATTCTCTAAAATTTTCATTTTGAAATCTTCAAAATACCACGTTTTCTTTTCAGTTTTTTAAAAAATATTTTAAAATTATCATTACTTTCAAAACTGTTCAAAAGTTTTTTAATGATTCCAATTTTTTGTTAAATTTTTGCAAAAGTTCTGCAAAGTTTTAAAAATACTTTAAAATCTTTAACATATTTTTCGACAATTTTTTTTAATACTTTGGCATGTTTCAAAAATCTTTTAAAATGTTTTTTTAATATTAATGTTTTATATTAATATTTTTTTAAAACTTTCAAAAATCTACAGTAGCTATAAAATTTATTCTTTTATATCTTTAAAACTCAAAATTTTATTTTATATTTGTTGAAATCTTTTCAAGTTCAAAATTACTGTCGTACCTTTTCGAAACTTCTAAAAATATCTTACACTTATTCGAATTATTTCTAAATTTTTTTAAACCTCAAATAACTAAAAAATTAAAAATTCATATTAAATTTTCCATGCAATCATAATAAAACCAATTTCATTATTCAAAAATCTTTCAAACTCTTCAAAAAGTTGAAAAATTTAATTTAAATACTTGTTTTTAATTTTAAAAAAACATAATTTTCTAAAACCTTTAAAATTCTTTCAAAATAATAAAATAACAAGAATAATAATAATTAAATTATTACGATAATTATGTATTTAATTAATTATTTTTTTCAATTAATTATAATTAATTTAATTTCATAAATAAATATAAATAATATACAAACCAAAGGTTTAAAAGTCAATTAATCAATGAAATAATTGTGAAAATTAAGTACAAGTTTTCTTATTTCTAAATTATCTACTGCAGATCATAACTTTGTGACAATCGCGTACTCAGAAGAAAAAAGGGTATCAGGTATAAGCCACAAAGGGGTTAAAAAATGTTGCTTCAGGCAAGAAATTGGTAACTTGTTTTGTCTTTTAAGTTTCATGGTAAAGAATCTTGTGAACGCTAAAAATCAAATCAAGTGAACCCATTCTGGTAAGAAAATGGGAGTACAATTTTAATCCCTGATGATAGAATCTCGTAGCAATTTGTAAACCACGTGGTGATTTAAGGTTAGAAAGAAAGAAAGGAAAAAATGTTTACACAACAGTATATTTTAATGAAAAACAATAATTATTCGCACACGGAGTGGGGTTTTCAAAACTAATTACGGTAATAAGGTTGATTTTAATTGCAAGTCTCGATTTCATTTGCGAACTTTGAAGAGACGACGCGACGTGAGTGCAAGGAGCATTATGTTCCAGGTGCTAAAATGAAAATTACTGAGTGTCTGCGCAGACGCCAGGCGCCGTAGGTGCTATATATGGCGGTAAATTTGAAACTGTATGGGCTAAACATTATCTGAAAACAGAAAAATTGATAAAAATTGTAACATTTCTGCCTTTTCATATAGCAGAAACGATAACACTTTACTTGAAAAACATAATTTATTCAAAAAAATCTAATTTTTTTTTTAAAGTAGTAGTGGTAAAAGTAAAAGTTGAAATTCAGATTTTTATCGAAGAGTTACTTCAAAAATTCGATTTAATTTTTCCCAAGCTACTATTGAGATTTAAATTTGTTTATCCTCGGGGTCATGCATAAATTGCAAACCAAATAATTAAATGTATGAACATAAACGGATAAATTTTCAAACCAATATTGCATTGCAAAAAAAAAATTTTCTTAACATAATTTGAATTGTTTGCAAATTTAGTTGAATTATCTACCAAATTATTAAATTTTCAACTAAATAAGATAAATTTATGAAACTCAAATGAAACATGTCAATTTTTACTTAAAAGAATGAGTTTTTATTGAAAAATAAAATGAATTATCAACAAAGTAGTTGAAGTTTAAAATAAGGAACTAAATTTGTTCAAAGATAATTAATCTTATACAAAACTATACTCGAATTTATTTTAAATGAGAAAGGCAGTGCAAGTTTAAGTCACGGAATCGGTAGCTTATGAAACTTGATGAGAACTTGAAATTTTAATATTTTGTTGAAAATAAGACAAATTTTCTGAAACCTCTATATCTCATGCTCTAGTTGATGTATTCAGGTTTTATTCGTAGCTTTTGGTAGAGTTTATGGTCCTTTTTTAAAATACGCTAGAAAATTAAAAAAAAAATTAAATAAACAAAACTTTGAAAGTTTTTTCGAAAATATTAAAAGTACATTTTTTTCACAAACATTGTCTTTTCTGCCTTATTATTTTGCTGAATTCGTACTTATATAAGCAAGAAATTATGTAAGTTTAAGGTGGGCTAAACTATTTTAGAGATTACGAAATTTTTTTTCTAAAAAAAAAAGAATTTTATTTACCAAAATTAACACACTTTTTACTAAATTTTAATAAAAAATTGAAAACACTACTAAAAAACATTGAAATTAATTTTTTTTTCGCCCTTTTTTAACCTTCAATTCGCTTGTGCCAAATTTACTGAATTTCTTCATATAAGAAACAATTCAGCAAAATGTTAGCCAAAAAAGTTGTGGTTTTTGAAAGCAACCTTCAAAATTTAAATTGCCATAATTCCGCGAAAACTGATTTTTTTATTTCAAAAATAAGTGTGTTATACGTTCATAATTTAACTTTTTGATTGATTCGTAAAAGAATTATAAAGTAGATAAGTTAAAGGTGTGGAAATGTAAATATTTCAGGAAAATACCGTTAAGACGAGTACGATCTAAGAGATAACGATCACAGTATATATTATCAACTCTTATCAATTACTAGAATAATCATTAGTTAAATTATCAACTCAGCCCTTTATTAACACTATATATTAAATAGTTTTTGTTCAAATTGGAAAAAAATGGAAATCATCTATACTCTGTTCTTATCCACGGCAGTTTTTCTGAACTCTATTGGTAAATATAATAATATATCTACAATTAAAAAAATATTTTTGAGCTTTCCGAAATGACGATTTTTCCCACGTAATCTGCATTCTATCTTAATTGCTATTTTCAAGGAAAGTCGATAGAATTTATCTTTACCATTTAAAACAAATTTGAACAAAATAAAACACTCGCCTACAGACGAAACATAAAATATTTTTATTTTATTTATTCATACTTTTATTTATTTATTGACAAAAATTCCGAAATTCAAAATTTTTTTTCAGAATCCGGATTCTGCAAGAAGTTTCGAGCGGTCAATCTATAAATGCTCTCATCTTTTTTTCATGGCTTCTTATCTTGTCTTACATTGATAAAAAAGTTTCGCAACTATTTCCATAAAATATTAAATTAGACATAGCACAGAAAGAAAAATTAAAATGTGTTGCAGGTTAATTTTTCAAATGGTTGCTGTTCCTGCCTGTTTGAATATTTTTAATTTTTTTTTGCCTTGATAAGGGTGCTACATGAGAACCGAAACTTTAGTGATTTTTTTTGTCCAAAAAAGGTACATTTTGTCTTGCTCAGTATCAAGGTTGATGGATTCTTGTTTTTATTTTCAAGAATTCTTCACATTAATAAAATAAAGATTTATGAAAATTTAATGCTAAATATAATTAATCCTACTAGTATAGCTCTTGTTTAACCAATGAGCAGAATCCCTGAAAATAAAATCAAGAATCCAACGACCAAATTTGGACAGTCAGCACAAAATGTTCCCATTGCAATCTGAAAAAACAAGACATTCCTCTTCTTCCATAAAAATAAAAATAAAATGAACTCCTGCCTTTAGACAAAAACAAAAAAGAGGAAATAAAAATGAGAAAGCAACCAAGCCAATCCCCTTCCTCCTCTCTTTTTATTTTAAACAAATTTTCAAAAATAAATGATTTATTTTTTATTTATTTCTTATTCTTTGTTTTTGTTATTAAACCACAAAAAATATTCTCAAATATATTCACCAACGTTTCGGCACTCATGCAGCACCTTTATCAAGACAAAAAATTTTAATTCAAGCCGACAGGAACAACAACACCACCACGATGCTCTCTCCTTAGCACCAAAGAATGTGGTGAGGGTCAGAAGGCAAACCAATTATAAACAAACCTGAAATAAAAATTACCTACAAATCAAGTCAGCTAAATTATAATTGAAGAAATTCAAATGAGATTAATATCAAATTTAAAAAACTAATTAACGTCCAATGATCAAGTCAATGAGCAGAATTCCTAAAAATAAAATCAAGAATCCAACGACCAAATTTGGACAATCAGTATAAAATTTTTCCATTGCAATCTGAAAAAAACTGCCTATAAAAGAAATAAAAGAACTTCTTAATTCAGACAAAAACAAAAAAGCCGACAGGGACAACAACACCACCACGCTCAAATATAAACCTATCTGAATCTAAACCTAAAATCTAACCCTTTCCAAATAAGTCTTTAAATGCCAAACTTTTGCTTATAAAAAGATCAATTAAGTTTAAAATAATTTGTGTTCATAATAAAAACTATTCTTTTCATAAATTCTTCTTGACAAATTCGAGTACGTATTTTATGACTGTCCCATCTGTTTAAAATTGCCTGTTTAAGTAATTGAAGGTTTATGCTCGGACACAAAAGACATTTTTTTATTTTGTAGGAAAATTTTATCGTGGTTGTCTTGGTTTTATTTTCAGCATTTCCTTATGACTTCATTGAAACACTGTAATTAATAGCTATCTTCTGTAAACAAGCGTAATAAGTATTCCTAGATAAGAATAATGAAACAAATTGAATTCTGAAAGCAAACAACATGTAGTACAATCAATTACAACTTGATTTATAGTCTGATAAAGATAAATAAATTTTCTTTCGACAATTATATGTAATGATTGTATAATGTCAGCGTGAGCGATTTAAAATAAAAATTATTGCACGTACGGAAAATTATTTTCCACTTCTCGAAATGACAAAAGACTGCCAAGCTTCTCTAAACATTTTTGCAAAAGCTGAGCTTTTTGAGAAACTTTATTATTAAATCAAATATAAGAAATAAAAGCTCAGATTTGAACAAAAAAGATATTAAGTAAAGATTATTTGAATGCTTCAGTGAAAATTATAGTTAAATGCTTCTCATATTGTGAAATAGTTTTTTAATTATAAGCTGAATACTTTTTTTCAAAATATTATATTAAATAAACATTAAAATTTAGTTTTTAAAAATTAGGTGACATAAATTTGATTTCGAAATCAAAATTTAGATTCTCATTTCACGCCGCAAAACTATAAAAAATAATGTAACTTAGATCAATTTTTATGTAATTTAATATTGCGAAAAAACCAACTAATAACTAATTAATTAATTAATGCATTTATGCCGTAAAAAGCACTAAAATATCATTTTCATTTTAACATTTTTCAGCTAATCGATAATTAATTATTTCAGCATATGAGAAGCTTTTAACTATAATTATTCGATTTATTCATAACATTTTAAACTAATTTCAGAAATAATAAGTTTAAAAATAATCAATCAATAGTTAGTTACTCAGTTCATAATACAAAAAGCAATAATAAATTATTTTCATTGAAACATCAACATAATTTTTACCTTATATTTTGATAAAAATTTGAAGTATTAATAATCTTTCAAAATAATTTCAGAAAAACTTAAAACAAATTCAAATATAATGTTGAAAATTGAATTCAGATAATTATTTCAAAGCATCAAAAACGGTTTCTAAATTATGAAATTGGAATAAGGACAATTCAAATATGGATAAAGTTTTATTATAAAAATCATATCCCATATTAAATAACATAAACTCAAAGTCAATAATAAATTTCTTTTCTTAGTTAAACAATATTTTACTTCAGTCTTTATGTAATAAGTATTGTAAACAAAATAATCAGCTAATAATAATTAACCAATCAATAACATAAAAAGCATTTAATGAATTATTTTAATTAAATCATTGATCAATCGATCTCATAATTTCCGACGGTAGTGTAAAATACTTATACTGATACTTGCGTTTCTTCTTGTAGAATTAGGTTTCCAGTTCGAGTGTTTACCGAATGGCGCCCCTCTACCTGGAGTTCCCCGCGCCGGACCTTCTTATTCTTCCTCTGAAAGACGACAATCACCTAAGAGGTCTCCTCCCGCTGTCAGGTGTATTGCTCCACCCACCAGAATTACTTCTTCTGATAGACATGAATATCGTCTTGATAAACTTGACTTTATTTGCCTTATTCCTCTTGTGAATCCGAATCGAATATTCGAACTTCGAAGATACACTTTTCCTGCTAAAAAAACAATTAAATTGGCCATAGCAGTCAATAAATATTTGCCCGTTCCGAACCAGGAACTAATTGTTTTATCAACATCTGATGGTGACGTATTTGCAATATTGGAAAGTAAAAATTATCTTGCTGGCTTATATGGTTGTCGTGGTAGAAGACGGGTAAAAATAAACATGGAAAGCAAGAAGATTACTCGATTGAGCCCACAAGAAATCACTGAAATCCCAGTAGGTGGCAACCGAGAAATCGTGAAAAATTTTTTAGTACAGCGTGTGGTGGGATCAATACCGAAACGAGATTTCTAGTGGTCGGATAGCACCTCCAGGTTTCGAAATATTTTATTTAAAAATTATTTTGGGTTAGTTCTACCCTATGCGAATGTTTTAAATTACAATAAAATGTATTTTACTGCAAAACCAGAAAAATAATCTTTTTTAAACCTAATTCTGTTATTACTTTTTGTTTGTAAAGCAAAATTATTGGTCTATTGTAGCTTACGGCATTGTGTATCATTGTCCTGAAAGATTTATTTATTGTTTAAAAGAAACACTAATTGAACTCATACGACATCCTTGAAAATTTTCATTAGATTTACCATAAACCTCGTTAGTCTTACTTCTAAAGTACTTCCCTGACAAAATATTTAACAATAGTTAACGTGTTCGTAAGTTTAAAGTGGCTAAAAGTTCAAGAAAATGTTTATGCCTAATGCTGCTCTTCCAAACATGATTGTTCACTTTTAAAAATGATACTTTTTACGGGTATTCCTAAATTTTGTCACACATCACTAATTATAACCTTAAATTCATTTACGTCGGTCCGTGTTTACATACAAACAATTGAACTTGGCGTAATAGTACCTCACTACCCATAAATTCCCCCACTTTGCTGAGATTCGACATCAGAGCCATCTAAAAGAAGCAAGACAACTATTTCCCTAGTTCGCCATCTCCTCCCATAGGAGTCAACGGTGCTTGACCTTATTGAGTTGAAAACAAATGAATAGCGGATTCGAGAGATCTAGCCTGCACAGTACTAGTCAGAGAAACAAATGACTACCAAAAAACAAAAAGGTGTTATAAGATATGTTATAAACATTTCAGGGCATACGTTTAGTGCTATTTCAGTATTTATTATATCCATCGTGAATAGAAATCAATCAGTTTATAAGAATAATTATGAAATTACGAAAAGGTTGTCATGAGCAGATTGGAGAGGTTGACCAAATGATCAAAAACGAAGATTGAACGGTTGGATTTAATAATAGCGTAGTTGAATTTTCAGAAGTTTGGCTTTTGTTTTTCATAATGTTATGTACAAAAGAAATGAAAAATATGTGATTCCTTAAGATACAAGTGCACCATTATTTCAGCCGACATATGCCCGGCTAGACGCAACACCACAAAAAATCTGGTAAAAATGTATGGTGAAGCAGACACTTTAAGGTTTGTTTTAGAAAAAAATTGGAGATATACCTCTGAAACATAACCTCAAAAAAATATTTTCAATATTTGAAAGCATTGTTCTTACCCCTATTTCGTCAAAATCGGTTCAGCCGTTTTCGAAAACAAACCCATTTTTTGTTTCTACTCCTCCCCTCCATATCTTCAAAAAAAAATGAAATTTTAAGGTTGAAATTTGCAGCATTTTATATTCACATCGATTTCAATATGTGGTGCCAATATAGGCTTGATAGGTGCGGGCACCATTTTTACGTGCTTATCCCCTTAGACCCAATCAGTAGTTAAAAAAATTGTTACGATTTTAATTAAAACTGAAAAATAAAGCTACTTCAGTATGTCTTGAAAAACAATCTCACCTTAAATTTACTTTATGTGCACTTAAAACTTTAAAAATCTCAAGTAATTTTACTCATTTCCTGCTGATTACACTTTTTTGCAAAATCATGCAGGTACAGTGGTAATCAAACACAATCTGTTTGAGGGTCAGACGGTATGTATGGTGGGGGTAAATTTCTTGCTAGATCTGGCAGCTCTGATTTACAGTTATCGTCCGATGACTGAAGATGAAAAGTTTATAGATAGGGGTTTCCATTCTGGCGGACCTGACGTTTTCACGACTGGCAATTATTTTTTTCGATAGTACTCAGCATTGCATAAAGCGAGACGTATTGCTTACTCCAAAATTCCTTTCGGTTTTCTTTCAATTTTAACAGCGGCTGACTCAAGTAATATTTCAATTCAGTCAACATTTTGTCTTTATCTAGCTGTGCTTCTGCTACGTTCTAAATTCAAGTAGCTAGATTTTCATTGTGTGACCATAAGTCATCCTCATCATCAAGATTAGTTTGATTTGCGTCTTCTGTTGAAATCTAGGATCAAGAATTACAAAAATAGCGTTAACGTGTGAGGATTCAATTTGTGCAAACGGGACAGTAAAGATTGGTCAGTAGCCGTCTGCTGCCTGTAACATATTGTTCTCCACATAATTTTTTATTCAGCACTTCAGTGAGACGCAAGACTTTCAAAATTTCTTTCGCTGATTGCAATTCTTCCACAAACAACATTTGAGGTCGAGTTTCGGAATTTTAATAAAATTTGGATAAACTTTGTTTGATAGAAGTATGAAGCGTTCTAGAAGGTAATATGCTGAGTTCCACCGAGTATCGACAGATTGTGTCGATTTAAGAACGCTGATTTTTCATACCGCATCAGAAGAAAGATTGGATTCCTTATAAAACTTAAAAATAATTTTGATTTTAATAATCAATGCCTGAGCGTTTTAAAAATTTAACGTATTTGAAGCAATCAGACTCATAATGAACTGTCATTCCCAGATAGCTAACCTCATTATGTACATCGGCCCAGCAATTATTATCATAAATTTCGCACATTAATTTTGATTATTGGACGTTAAATATGATTTGAAATTTGATTTTATTCTCATTAAAATTTCTTTAATCTGAGTTCTTAACATAATAAAATTAATCTCTTCTCCAAGAACTCGTGAACAATAATTTAAAGAGTGAATGGCTTTCTGCTTCTCCAGTTTTAAAATTTGAGCATCACTTTCAGATGAAATATTATAACCCAAATTAATATCTATTGTCTCTAGAAAAATTTATTTTTTCGAATCTCGTTAACGTGATAATTATGGTTCCAAGATGGTTCAGAAAGAGGAGTTGGTCCTGGTGGAAATATATTACAACATCTATCAAAAATAAAATGGTTTTGTATATTAAAGTGACCATGTCTACCGAAAGATTTATAACTTCTTTTGTTAAAGAACAGTTTTTTTAACAATGCTAAAAATGCGAGTAAACTTAAAGGGTAAGTAATAAAATGAACTATATTTTTAACAGCAATACGGCATATAAGAAAGTTGGCAAAAAAGTTGCTAATCACGATTACGATGTGGCGGATCAGCAACACCGAGTCAGCTCATGTCCCGGAAGTTAGATCCGCAATCTTGTTTTTTCGAAAAGATGCAAATTGTGCTAAATTAAGCTAGACTTGTGCTCAGTTTTGCCGTGAACCGTTTTTGAAAAATCAAAGGTTACGGGAAAAATGGTTGAAAAACTTTTTCTTTTCTAGTTCCGCAACTTCTAACTAGAGCAGAAAAAAGATTGTGATAGGAGACTGAAAGTATACACAATTTTGCGCAGCAAAAAAACACTACTGTAACGATGGCCATGAGTATTTTTTCATAAACTTACTCTAGTCTTTGAATATAAATCAGTGGAAT
Organism: Druon quercuslanigerum; assembly: GCA_010014905.2. Taxonomy (NCBI): domain Eukaryota; kingdom Metazoa; phylum Arthropoda; class Insecta; order Hymenoptera; family Cynipidae; genus Druon; species Druon quercuslanigerum. The sequence continues at coordinate 17,400 of JAAAKG020015637.1, forward strand.
TCAACTGATTTCTTATTTTCTCAATTTAAACTGACGAATCATTGAAATTCCTGGTCGCTCATTGGTTACTCCCCAAATCTATTTCAGTGGAAAAGAAACCTGAACCAGTGAAATATATGCGATGTTTTTTTTAAAATTTAAAGTCACCCAACAACTAGCTGGATCAAATAGTGGGCGTCCATGTACTGAATTCAAAAAGGCGAGTAATAGGACGAAGAGGAGAAAAACTGAGGAGCTTCGCGCTAGTCATAGTGCTTCAGAATTAGCATTCGCCACTAAAATGAGCCTTCGTTCATTAAGAGAAACTGATACGCGTTAGAGGCCAAACCTCGGTGTTACAGCATACTGCACTGAGAATTTTAGACGTTCAAAAAGATGCAATTAAAGCTTTGGCACCAGAAATCGTCAAAAATCAAAAATTAATTTTGAAATTGGGTTACAAATGTAGCTCAGGGAAAAGCGAATACAAGCAAACATTTTCCGACTCCGAAGGTTCAGACTCAAGCATTTTCTTGACATGCAAAGTCCAGTTGCAACTTAAGTCTTTAAACACTTCAACAACTAATGAAGTAGTTATCTGGAAAAAGACGAGACATTCCTCCCCGCGCTACTGTAAGCCGATAAGATTGCAGTTTTTGCGAGAAACAGTAGAGTTAACTTGTGCGAAAGGAAAATATATGACTGACCAAGTTCAATCGCTTGCTTCGTACAAAACCACATTGTGATGTCACTTATGTAATGAGACAACCAAAAATTTAAACAAGATTGATGAAGTCCTTGAAAAAGAAATAGATGCTTTGAAACTACGTTTTGGAGTTTCTTCTTTACACGCGTGGGTAAGATTTTTTGATTTTTTTTACACATGGGATACTAACTTGAAATCAAAAAGTGGCAGGCACGATTGAAAAAAAGATAGGAGTAAAACAAAAACACGGAAAATAAAAATTCAAGAAATTTTTTCTGATGAGTTAGGTTTAAAAGTTGATTTCCCAAAACGAGGGTTTAGCAGCTCAAACGATTGCAACACTGATAGATGATTTTTCACAAACAGGTCTACTTCTGCGTGAATCCTTGGTATCGACGAAGAAATGTCGAAGAAATGCCACGTCATTCTGCAAGTAATTGCTAGAGGGTTAAGAGTCATCTTGGAAAAGTTTAGGGACTACTATATCAACGTTGCAAAGTGTATCATAGAATTGTACCCGTAGAATATGATGCCTAAAGAAGTCAACAAGATTCTGATCCATGGGCATTTAATTATAGAGGGGGTCCATCAGAAGACGCACAGGAGTCAAGAAATAAGCATCAAAGCATTCCGTGAAAGGTTCGCAAGAAAATTTTCCAGACAGAAAGTGCAAGATTTGTTTCAACGACTCCTTGTCTCTTCTGATCTAATCATCACAAGTTTGGGCAATCTTTAACCAAGAAAAAATAAAATTTTCTCAGAAGAAGCTATAGGACTTTTACTACCTGCGAATATCCCCGGAAATTTGGAGTTGATCAAAAATGGTAATGAATCTTTTGATGAATCTTGTGAAACAACATAAGATAATTCAAATGAAGTAGGAGAGGTATTTTTGAATCATCATCCAACATAAATACATTTACAACCACATAGTTTCAATTTTTAACTAAGAAAGATTTAATTCATTCAGTTAAAAGAAATTAAAATAAACCAAAAACAGATCTTCAAGAAAGAAGTTCAATTTTCAAATCAAAAATATTATCAACAAAATAGGTAAATTTTAAATCAAAGCTATTTAACCAAACTATCACATAGTTGCATTTGTACCAAATTCTTGAAATTTCGAAACAGGAATACGAATTTTTTACAAAAGAGTTCAATTATAAATTGGAAAATGTGAATTTTCGACAAAAGAGTTCATTTTAACCCGAATTAGATTAATTTTTATTCAAGACAGATTCTAACAGGTATTGTTGATACTAGCATACTAATATTACACACTAATACATTAATGTTAATAGGTAAATTATCAGTAACACAGTAATACGTTTCGTAAAAGTTCTTAGCGTTTATTATAGTACCTAGTTCTGTAAACGTAAAAAAATATGTTACTTTATCGCTAATTCACAAGATAACGTCTTCACTACATTTTATCTCCTCTAATAAATAACTAGAAAAATTCTAAGTTATCTGCCAGACCAATTTTTCATCTACGCATTAAATAGTATTTCTTCTTCTTGAAAAACATGAGAATTTTCAATACTTCGACATTATCCTTGGCAGTTTTGCTCAATTCTATCGGTAAATATAATGATATGATATATCTATAATTTAAATAACATTTCTAAGCATTAACCCCAGTATATAGATAGTATTTACACCCAAACTCTCGAATTCTGAACAGTGGCGAGGCTTGCCTTCAAACAGCTGTGGACTTTTGGCATCCAGGAATTATATTTTTAACTTTTAAAAAATGATAAAAATGTAAAAAACGTTAAAACACTTTTTGTTTTTACAGAGTTGAGTTTTCATTTCGAGAGCTTACCTAATGGCTCTCCTATTCCTATTGTTCCTCGTAGCAGGCCATCTTCTTCTTCGGACAGACATTATTCACCTGATAGATATATTGCTCCTGCCGAACCTCTGGTTCATGCTAGGTCCAGGTCTCCACCACCCAGATTTATTACTCTACCTACTAGTCTTCCTTCTTTTGTCAGCAATGGGTATGAACTCGAAGATATTGAATCCATTCGGCTCACTCCCTTCGAAAATCTAGACCGAGTATTCGAACTTCGAAGGTACACCTTTCCTGATAATAAAAGAATTAGAATTATCGTAGGACGAAATAAATATGCGCCTATTCCTAACCAAGAACGAATTGTACTATCATCACTAGATGGAGAAGCTTTTGCAATGTTGGAAAGTAGTAAAGTTCTTGCTGGATTGTATGGTTGCGAAGGGAATAAGCGGGTAAAAATAAACATGAGGAGTTGCAATATTTCTCGGTTGACCCAAGAAGAAATCAATGAAACTCCTGTTGGTATCCGCCGCGAAATCCCAAGAAATTATAGAGTAGAGCGTGTACGCTATAATCCTCCAAATCATACATTGACTTAAAAAAAAAACTGAAACTGATGTTCAATATTGTTTGCGATTGTATATTGTAATCATGAATAATAAAAAGTTAATGTATTACGGTTCTTGGAGCTTCAATCTTTCGTCAATTCCCAGAGAGACTTTTTCGGAAGAAAATAAAAAAATTTCCCTTTTTATATTTCAATAAAGTCTTTACATTAAGTTAACTATGGCTATAGAAAAAATATTACGGAATTAGTTAATGAGTATTGAAACTTACTTAAAATGAGAAGAATTAAATTGTAAATTGTTAGCGACACGCTCAGGACTGCTTTCTTAAATTTCTGATATTTTGTGCAAGGTCCAGATATTTTATGTTCAAAAAGATAAGAATTTGAAATTAAATAGTTGCATTTTAGTCTAAAAGGATAACTTTTTAAACAAAAATAGATCATTCAAATCGATTTGGCGAAATAAAAAATATTCAAAAATGTAGCTAAAGTTACATTTCTAACCAAAAGGAGTAGTTTTATGTCCTCCGGTCGGAAAGCAAAACTTTTCGGCTGCTGCGCAAAACGAAGTTGACCCTTTTCGGCGCCGTCGAGCAAAAAATAGTCTACACACCTCGGCCAGCAAAAAGAAAGAATGTGATCTGATTCTTTCTTTTTTACTGGCCTAATTCAACATACTATTTGGGCCAAAGCGACAAATTTTCAACCCAAAATTGAACATTTAATTAGATTTGATCTCCTAAAATTTTTTATTTCACCTAAAGGTGTCAGTTGAATACGGTCGCTGGCGCGTTACCGACTTCGTTTTAGTTGTTTCACGTGTATGTTGTTTATAAGAACGAAACACGCTACTTTAATTTCACTATCAGAAATCTCAGAAGTATCATCATCTGTGCGTATTGCAGCAAACTTGAAACAGAATGGAACTGCTCCGGTGGTTGTAAGTTGTGATTTCCTATCCATTATTTGTGTTCTGCGTTCATTATTTAAAAAAATTTTGTTTGCTTCAGGAAGGTCTACTGTTTCAAGGTGTTTAATTTTACTACTTTTCTTATACAGGATTAATGGCTATTCTATCAAAGGAACCACCTTATCCTTTAGACAAACGCAGAAGAAAAAAGTAGCGCACTAATAAAAAGCAATGTCAGAGAGTCTTGTTTGTCCAAAAGAAATAAATGTTCCTTTCTCTCCTGCATTCCTGTGGTCCTTTTCTTTATATTAAGACACCAGCTTTACATTATGATGTATTTATCATGATATGCCTTTAATACTAATATAATTTTTGTACGGGAAACTGTCAGAAGAGACACTCTGTAATAAATGTTTTTAAGTTTATTTAAGCGACATCCTTCGTAGAGACAGTATAAAAGCTGATCCTTGCAAGTTAAGAGTTGCGTCTCACAAAAATTTACATGATATTTTCAGAAAACTGGACATTTCTGTCTAAAATTAACTTTAGACAAAGTCATGTTAAGTCAGTTTGTGGTATTACACCTAATGAAGACATTGAAGCAACCGCCAAACAACGAACGAGGGACAGTATTAAATTTTGTTTGAAGAAATTTTTCATTGGCATTAGGGTCTTAGGAATATACTTAATTACAAAACGTGCGTTTCCTAAAAAGGTTAAACTGGAAAACGTTTCGTCCACGTATAACTTTGGTATTCAATATTTGGTTAAAAATGTTATCCTTCATAAGCTTAGTATTTCTATGTCGTACAGCTGTTCTCTATCTCCGTCCATCTCTCTCCGTAGGTAAAAGTTTTTCTCTTGCAGTGCAGAAGAAGAGGAATTTTCCCTAAAAAAATCACCAATTTTGATCTTGAATTCATGACCTTTCAAAGCAGTAGTTGTGTGGGACAATTTTCAATTTTATCTGAGAGATTCCAGAAGTCCGCCATAAACATAATGATTAATGACCTTTGCAAGATCGCGCTAGACTTGATATCGCGAGTAATATATGTGGCGTTATGAATTCTGGCTACGCCGAAAATTCAATAACTATACAACTCTTGCAAGAGATCAGACAGCCAGAGTACAACTGCCATAGACCCTTTAAAAAATTAAACAATTTGCCGCCAAACACTTGAATTTTCAAACAGATAGTTAAATTTTCCATCAAAAAAATTTAATTATACAAAAACACATTTATGAAAGTAGTTTAATTTTCAAATAAGAAATCTTTAAACCAAAAAATGAATTTTATAGAAATTAGTTCAAGCTTCCAGCAATGATTAAAGTTATCAATCCAATAGTTTAATATTTAACCAAGACTAGTTAACCAAAAAAAAGAGATGCAGTTTTAACTGAAAAAGTAAGATTTCTACAAGAAAAGATGTCTAAAAGAAATGATAAAATTAAATGCTACTTACTCATTTATTATTATTTTGTAAATTTAGGATTCTTATAGTTAATATTGATACGATCATAATAATATTACACACTAACACATTAATATTCATAGGTAAATTAGAAGTAGCGCTGTTGGAATTAGGAATAAAGTATAATATTTTTTGCATTTAATGAACAAGGTACTGCAATAAAGACTACGATCTTTTACAAACTTTATGCTTGATATTTTAAACTGATTTATGAAATATTTATATCGCAGCAAAAAAAGATAAATGAAAGTATAATTGACAAGATAACGACTACAGTACATTTATTGTCGCGTTATAAATTGCCAGAATAATTATTATTTAAGCTGTGACACCAATTTTTCATATACAAATTAAATAGTATTTCTTCTAATTGGGCAGCATGAGAATCGTCAAAACTTCGACATTATCCTTGGCAGTTCTTCTGAACTCTATCGGTGAATATAGCGATATAATATATTTATAATTTTTTAAACATAATATGCGTTCTGTTCTACATGGAGCTGTTTTAAAGGTATTGAAAGCCCATCAAATAGATGGCAAGTAGACCAAACTCCTGCTTTCAGTCCAGTCTCGGGGGTTGCCTTCGAACAGCCTTGAACTGTATTCGTGGGGATACAATCGTGAACAGTCAGAACCACCTGAACCCCCTTATTCTCCGAAAATAATTGTATATATCATTTGGGAATCCAGAGATTTAATTTTTCCTCAGTACATTCACCGTATACCAAAGTACTTTTAAATTATGATAAAAATGTGAAAAACGGTAAAACTCTGTTTCTTCTTACAGAGTTGAGTTTCCATTTCGAGTGCTTACCTAATGGCGCTCCTATTCCTATTGGTCCTTGTAGCAGGCCATCTTCTTCTTCGGACAGACATTATTCACCTAATAGATATCTGGCTCCTGCCCAACCTCTGGTTCGTGCTAGGTCCAGGTCTCCACCAACCAGGTTTATTACTCATCCTCCTAGTCTTCCTTCTTTCGTCGCCAATGGGTATGAACTTGAAGATATTGAATCCATTCGGCTCTCCCCTTTCGGAAATCTGGCCCGAGTATTCGAACTTCGAAAGTACACCTTTCCTGATAATAGAAGAACTAAATTAATCGTAGGACGAAATAAATATGCGCCCATTCCTACCCAAGAACGAATTGTACTATCATCATTAGATGGAGAAGCGTTTGCAATATTGGAGAGTAGTAAAGTTCTTGCTGGATTGTATGGTTATAAAGGCAATAGGCGGGTAAAAATAAACATGAGGAGTGGCAGTATTTCTCGAATGACGACAGAAGAAATCAATGAAATTCCTGTAGGTGCTCGTCGCGAAATCGCCAACCACTTCCAAATAAAGCGTTTGAGCTGTAATTCTCCACACCATACACAGAATTAAAATACAATGTAAAACTAAAATAAATATTGTTTGCGATTGTACCTGGTAACCACGAATAATACAAAGTTAATCTATTATGCTTCTTGAAGCTTTAATATTTCGTCAAATGCGAGCCAGATTTTTGCGGAAGCAAATTAAAAAAAGTTCCTCTTAATTCTCTTGACCTAGGTATTTCCAGAAAAAAATTGTGATATAAAAAAATTGCACATGCATTATATACATTTGTTTACATTATATACATTATATACATTTGTTACTTCGTTTTTACACAAAATATGTGTTATTAATAAATTCATTCCATATTGCGCTGCTCAGATATACGAATGACTACGTAATACATGTGTTCAAATTTTATACAATTAATCCCCAGCATAATTTAATTGTAAGTACATGACAACTTTGCGTGATTCTCCTTAACAGTTTTTAAATTCACTTCTGCAAGAGAAACGTGAATAAAACCAATATTGTCTTTCAGATAAGAGAAAAATATATAGAAAAAAGTTTATTATTATCAACAATAAGTACGCAAGGAAAATTTGAAACTCAAGACTCTTTGATCGTCATCACCAATTTCTGTTTTTTTTTGTGCTATAAGTACTATAAGTGCTATAAGTTACTTTAAGAAATAACCCAGCTTCCAATTTTTAATTTTAATTCTTTTCTTTCTAGTAGAATCAGCGAGTCAGTTTAGCACATTTTTAGAGACAGAGCGAAATATCGTATATACTGCAGCTAAAAAATCATGTAATAGTAAAACTGATCTAGACGTTAAAAATTATATCAAGCGTAAGTGTCTAATAGCCTAAGAGCGTAGGGGCAATATGCTTTACAAATCACGTTGATGCTAGATTTACTAACGGAAAGGAAACATTACCCACTTTTTTGGGCGCGTAGAAACAATTTGCTTTGGCTGAGCGCTTTTTCGAAAAGACCAGATCCGTCTTTTACTCTCTCACTTGACCATATTTTTAATTGATCATGAGAATGTTTGTTTGTCGATATATTAAATACTACTATTTTTGTGAATTTATATTTTTTTGATCAAAATTCACAACTTCTTCTCAACGGATGACGGCTGTTTATTCGAATTCTCCCTAGGAAAAGATCCGACACTTATAGAGAGAGAACGATCCTGGAACGGTTTGAATCACACGCACAAGTGACAATGTGATACGTTGCGACGAATTTCCCAGCTCCATGCCGGGCCAGATGAAGTGCTTGCTGATAGCTCGTATCGATTCTTCTGCTCCAGGGTGGCCGGATAGTAGTGCATCATGGTGTTCTCATATAACGCGTTGTCGTAAGGGTTTTGGTAGCAGCAACAACCACCTCGAGTGGTTCGTAGAGATACGCCAGAAATCCTCCTGATTCCATTTATGGTTCTCGACAAAACTGACTTCCTGTGGACTTCGTCGTGGTTGAGCTTGTAGCTGAATCCATCGGTAGATGTGCATTTCTAGGTTTGAGTCTTCCAATTGCGCGACGGATATTTCTTCAAAAAGGAAAGGGGTATTGGTGACGCGTATAAATGGAATATTGTCCAAGTCCAGATGACAGCCAAACACTCCTGCTCGTTGCAGTCGTAGAAGGCTCCTGTTGCAGAGAAATTGGCACTCGCGTAGCTCAGAATTCGACAAGGCCCGTCGGGTACTTTTTGCATCAAGACCGCACCCATACTCCTGGCGCTAGCATCATTCTGAAGAATGCAGGGTAAGGAAAGATTGGGGCTGGCTCAGGGGTTGATCATTCCGAAAGGCCTTCTTGGTTGCTTCTAGTGCCTTCTGGGCGTCTGCGTTCCATTTGTCAGGCCGTTTGGATGAGAGAAGATCCATCATGCTTGCTATGTTCTCTGAGTAGTGTGGGACATATTTATGCAGCCAATTCATGGTTTTCAGCAGAGATCTTAGGCCCTTCCGGGTCCGAGGAGGTTCGGCGCTTAGGATCGCCTATAGATGCTCTGGTTGCTGGTAGTTTCCCTCGAATTTGACGATATGCCGAGGTATGGAAGGCTAGTTTGTCTGAATTGGCACTTTTTCGGGGAGCCAATCAGTCCATAGATGGCCAATCTCTCGAAGACCGAAGCTAGATGCATGAGGTGTCGTTCCCAGTTCTCCGAGTAGATGGTGATGTCATTTCAATATGCGATGGCGAATTTACCCCAGTGGTCGGCGAGGACATAGCGCATCAGGTTTTGGAATATGCCGGGGGCGTTCTTCAGTCCAAACGGCATGACCTAGCGGTATCTGCCAATATCCGCTCTTAAGATTCAAGGTGGAGAATATTCGGGTACCGCCGATTTCCTTCAGGATTTCGTGAATCCATGGTAAACATTTTGGGGCATCTACCGTTTGATTGTTGATGCGGCGGTAATAAGCTGCAGGGAAAGATGGTAAGCTCGATTGTGCCTTCGGCTAGCATATCACGCATCTGCCTATCCAATCATACTTGTTTCTGCTCGGAGTAGCGCCTTGGTAGTTCCCGGAATGGGATCAGGTCCGACAGATGAATCTGCTGCTGGACGGCTATTGTTTGTCGCAGTGGTCCTCCTTGGTAAAAGGTTTGGTGATTAAGCCTCGCCAGCTTGTAGAACCTATCTTGTTGTTCCGGCAAGAAGTTGTGGATCAACTCTGGACTAGAGACGTTCGTATCTGGCGTCCGCGTTTTGGGGGTGACGTATACGCGGTTTCGTTCTCGTCTTCTTAGGTAGATACATCCTAAGCAGTGCTCGTAGATCACGCGATGCTCCTTAAACCAGGGTATTCCAAATATGAGTTCGTTTTCGAGGTTCGGACTAACGAGGAAGGTGCCTGAGTAAAATTGTCCGCAGATCGCTGGTGACAATCTTATTAAACTGATTAGTGGGAGGGTAGATCTACGAGCAGCTAGGTTGGCAAATGGTGAGCTGGGTTCTAAGCGTTGAATTTGAGACCCATGGGTTGAGACCCATTCACCCACTAAAGGTTCCCGTTCCTTCACACAATACCATCCAGCAGACACCACATAAGGGCTTCCCGTTAGGGCGCCTAGGTTTGTAACCACTGAATGCGTTTGGGTGATTAAGTAGGCAATGATTGGCATATAACAACTCGGGAATTAGTGGTATTAACAGGTGAATATAATGTAGGCTCGTTGTAACGGATGAAGGCTGTTTATTTTAATTCTCCCTGGGCATTCGCGAGATTAACCCTACCCTGCCGTTTTTGGAGCCTCGCACGCCAATATCGTAATAGAACGCGGGTTCTCGTATCTGACGCGTGTGTTCTTTTTGATTCGTCTCTTCTGCGTTACAATTTAGATTCTAGCTGTATCTTCGTAACGTAAATATATAGTAAAAATGATAATAATATAAAGCATAATTTAATAATAATAATACCCCTTGATGTAATCGTTAATTACTCTGGTACCTAATAAACAATAGGATGACCAAAGCAAGCTCGTCAATTTGATCACTATCACATTTTATCTGTGAAATTTACTACCTTCATCAGATGTCTAATTAACTTTAGAAACTTTTCATGAATAAATACAACACTTTAGCGATAAGATTAAAAATATCGAAAATGGAAATAAATTTTGTTTAATACATAATATTGTTCTATGTTTCAGATCAATTCTTTTGTTGGGATAATATTTTTGTTAAAGAAATATTTTGTCTTTCCACAAAGTTTAATTGATAATATAAAGCTTCCCTTTCAAATTTTAAACCACGTGTTACTTCGCTTTAAGTGGCTCTTTAATTTTTTACAACATCCCTACTATCTGACGTAAATTTTACCAAATAAATTTTTTTCTGCAATATATATATATATATATAGGTTATGCAAAAAGACGTGAACATTTTGCACGAGCTATATTTCGTTTAATCCCCAACTAAAATATATTCACTTATAACCAAGCAGTTGCATTTTTTACTAAAAAAGACCAAATTATTATTAAATATATGAATTTTCAACAAAGTTTGTCAATTTTTAACTAAATAGTTGAATTCTTAAGATAAATAGACGAATTTTCAAACAAAAATACTGTAGTTAATTTTTCAGTTAAAAAAATCGTCAACCCAAACAGATTTATTTTCAAGGAAAAAGCTGTATCTTTAGCTAAATAAAAGACATGATGAAGGTGTTGACACGAGTGAACGACAGCTCCCAGAAAATTGTTTTTTCATTGGGTCTTAATAAAGATAATAATATAATTTAGTACAAAAAATACAATGTTTAAGTATTTTTGAGCAGCCTGAAACTAGTTTAAAGGTTTGAAATAGAACATTATTTGGAGCGAAATGTCTTTATATCAAATATTCACCACATTTAAAATCTTTATCATGATACAATGAAGAAACGATTTTCTGCAAGCTGTCATTGACCCGTGTCTCCACAATAATTTATATCATATTCTCAGACGATGGTTGGAAGACATATTTAACATCGTATTTATTTTTCAATAAATAAAAATATGTGACAAAAAAAATTGTTTCACCCGCAACCTACTGCTCTACCCAACAGTCTTAAAGTAATTTATGGACGGCTTTTTATGTGGAATTATGAAATATCAAATATTTCAAACGAAAAACTGAAGGCCAGTATAACTGATTTGATAAAGACTAAGGTACATAATACATATGTACTCTAATAAAGTACGAGAGTAATCTTTAGTTAAATTATCAAACCAGTTATTAATTAATATATTACCTAGCTTTTCTTCTACTGAAAATAATGAGAATCGGATATACTTTTCTCTTATACGTGGCAGTTTTTCTCAATTCTATTGGTAAATATAATAATTTAGTATATCTATAATTTAAAAAATATTTTTAGGTTTCCGTTAATAATTCTAGACAATAGAAGAAATATAGAAGGCTTAACTATCCAATTTTTAGCAGGATTTGAATGGACTGGCATGTGGATCAGGATTGTTTAGGACACAGATTTCGTCACTGGCTAAACATTGAGTGATAGTTAGGATAACATTAGGAAGAGTTTTTTAATTTTTCCGGAATTGGGGCAAATTATCCGGAATCCGCATTCTGTTTCCAGTCTTGGTGCTGACCAAATGGGCCGGCATGGGTCTAGTTAAAAGTATAAAGTTTTTTCTGGCTAGCCCCAAGCCAGACAGTCTGGTCAACTGATATTTATGGGCTGGCTGACAGTTTGTGATCTTATAAAAAGAAAAAAATTTGTAAACAAAAGTGATGGTCGCTAAAAAAAACTCTATATCTCATTTTTGGATTAGTGGGGTTCTTTTTGTAAACTCTAAAAAGGCCTTTTGGTGGTTCAATTCAAAAAGTAATTATTAATTTATATTATCAAATCTGTGGTTGAAAGAATACAAATTTAAGAATAGAGAGTTTTCAATCACTCTAATTTAGTGGCACTCAACCGGAACCAGGTATCACGCCAACTTAGTGGGCAATACAAGTCCTAAAAATACGGTCTAGCGGATTTGGGTTACCGCAGCTTAGTTCAATTGGTGCGCTTAGGGTTTTAAGTGTATTCTGTAAGGTTACATGGGATTATCTAGGAGTAAAAGTAGATTAATGAGGATTACTTGGATTGCGGGTATTATTATTATTGTTCTGGGTTGAGACTGTTACAGTCTCTGAATATAAATTCATGCAATCATTAGCTAAACTATGGTCCTAAAAGACTATAAAGCTGGCTACATTAACTATTAAAGCAAAAAATCTCTGTGTTTGTCTAGTATATATAGATACACATAGCAACAGTCGTCCCGTATACCTGACGGGTTTTCAAACCTGAAGTTGAGGGTGAAAATGACTCACGGTATGCATGACGAAAAATTTTCCAGGATACTGATGGACAATGGATTTGCAATCTGTATCCTTCATGTCAGGTATCTTCAAACTTTTCTAGAGAACAGTTCTTCATTTTAAAGTGTCAGTTGTCAGTAAAGTTTTTTCAAGGAGCCTTCAGTTTTGGAGTTTATAGCGTCTTTCAGTGACAGCACGCAGTTAAAACCTGCATCAAAGTTTGAAGGTGGGTCAATTAATTAAATTTTTTTAAATAGAATTCTGTGGCTGATTTCTGAACGTGTTCCTTTTGCAGATCGTTAAAAAAATTTTGAGAAAATACTGAAACTTTTCCTACGAAATGTTAGGGAACATTCCCTAAAAATTGGAGAAATTCCTGAAACTTCGGAAGCTTTCTCAGTACCTGGACAATGTGATCGGTTTTAAAGGGGTGACGCGTAACTTGGCAAATATCAGAGTGCAGTGATGTTTGCCCTTATCATCGGTGAAGCGTAGATAGATACGATACATCGATCCTATTAAACATAATTTAAAAGGGGAAGTTGTTTTTGAAATTCCACCCATGCAGTTTGTAAATCCGGGGAACTAGATCGTCCCAGCTAATTTCAGTTTTCCACAATGATTGGATGAGAATTTTAGCTAAAATCACGACTAGCTCCAGCAGACCTAATGGGTCGAATAATTGAGCAGTTTGCGGTAAGATACATCGTTTCGTTATTTTTCCATTCAAACTTGGTAATTTACCGTATAAACTATTCAATCAGGCTGAGTCTCCCAATAAAGATCTAACTTTCTCATTGTTGCTGAAAGATCGAGAGCCATATTGTCATTTCACAAATCGACAGGTAAACCTTTTGTTAATCGTGGATCATCCGATTCCCATTTTCTAAGACTGAGGCCACATTTGTGTAAAAAATAAATGAAATCATTGCGGAGTACGAGGGCTTCCTGTAAGGCTTGAACCCCGTTAAAAGGTCGTCTACTTAAAAGTCGCGTTTTAGAATTGCTGAAGTGATTGGAGGTGGGTTGCGCTCGTCGTCTGATTAATAATGTGGATTATGCTTGTTGCCGACACAGATTTCGTCAACGTATAAAAATTTAGTGACATTTCAAAAGTAAAGAAAAAACGAGTTTCGGTTTGATTCCTAAATTTCGAGAAATTTTGCGGAATCTGGATTCTGTTCGAAACTTTAAGCTGACGATCATCCTTGTGCGCAAAAGTTTTCTGACTCACACTTGCGCACATTCTATGAACAAGTCTTTTTGTTTTTCCAGAATTCCGTTGCATGTGTATTTAAAAATGTAATAAATGCTGTATAAAAAAACCCGATATAAAAATTTTCCAGGAAACTTTCTCAATAATGTTCTCTGAATATTAGTTTCAAGACTTTAAGAATTTACCCAAAGGAATATCCGCTGAATGTCCTGAACCAAAAGCAAGAAGGAGCCAGAAATATTTTGCAATAGTAGGAGTGCCTCTGAGTGTCACAATGAATTTATTATGCACCAATAAAGTTTAAAAATTATAAGAATGTCAAATATGTAATCCTTGTTTTCTTCTTGCAGAGTTAAGTTCCCAGTTTGAGTGTTTGCCTAATGGCGACCCTCTTCCTAGTGTTCCTCGTAGCGGGCCGTTTTCTCCTGTTCGTGTCAGGTCTAGGTCTCCTACCACCACGTCCATTCCAACACCTATCAGCCTTCCTTCTATGGTTAGAATTGAAAATGAACTCGAAAATATTGCATGCGTTCGGCTTATTCCCGATGCAAATCCGCGCCGACTATTCGTTTTTCGAAAATACACTTTTCCTAATGATACAACAGTTAAATTAACCGTAGGACGCAATAAATTTGTGACCTTTCCAAACCAAACAAAAATTGCATTATCCACATTCGATGGTGACGTCTTCGCCATATTGCAGAGTCCTAATATACTTGGTGGATTGTATGGTAGTCCCGGCAATAAACGCGCAAAAGTTAACATTGAAAGTGGCAGGATGACCCAATTGACTAAAGAAGAAATCCGTGAAATTCCAGTCGGTGCCCGAAACGAAATCGTAAGGAATTTCAGAGTAGAACGAATAAGCTGTAATCCTCTACACCATACATTTGATTAAAACGAAATACAACACTAAAATATAATATTGTTCGTGATCCGAAGTCAGCTTTAAATACTATAACTACCTTGTAACTACATATAATAATAAAAAATTAATGCATTATGGTTCTTAAGGCTTGAATCTGTTGGCAATGCCCCAGCTGCTCCTTTTCGAAAGATATTTAAAAAACTTAATTCTCATTTCCTTATAAAAATATTTGCAGAAGAAAATTAGAACAGCTTCATACTAATAAATACTTCATACTGTGTTTCCTACAAGAAACACTACCCTTAGGTAGATAGGAAAAAATTTCACTGCGTTTATCTTAATCTCTTTGCACCAACAAAGGAAGATATTTATATTTAAATAAATTCTTTATATTCAATTAACTATTGCTATAGAAAAGTATTACGAAATTAGTTAATCAGCTTCATCAAAAAATTATATAAGGTTTTAAAGAGGAATGAAATATTAACTTTTAAGACGTGTATTCTAAATAATAGTGTTGTTTTACCTTGAGCTACTCAGATCTTAGTGTGAATAAATAATACGTAAATTAACATTTACTGGCCATAAAAATGGCCTTGCTTACACCTTTATGCTGTACAGAATTTAAAAAAAATTTCATAACAAAATCGAGTGTAATGGTAAACGAGAAACTGAGCCACCAGTTCGATATCTCGGACGGTATTATGTAGATGTTTTTATGGTAAAGTCAATCGAAGACTTGCAAAGAATGGTGAGAAAACGGAATGAAACTATCAAGAGCATGGGCCTAACATTAGCGTGAATAAAATAAATGTACGCTGTTTGAAGGAAAGGTTAAGAAACCAATATGCAATAGTATCCTAAATTTTAATAGAATAGAACAAGGTGATGAGTATGGGAGAGTTGAGTAATTTTGCTGATCTATGAATGAAATTTCCGATAAATTAAAATTGAAATATGATTTTAATGTCTGTATTTTTGGAAAAGTTTACATTATCAGGTTATATATGTCATAATTCAAGATCACTTTTTAAACCACGTAATTACTTTATATTTAATTCATTGGTTGGGGTTAGAAATCGGTCAGTGTACCCCATACCATGGGCATGATACTAGATAATAATTCTTGTGAGTATAATGTAGCGAAAAAATTACTCGAGACATGATCAAGATTAGGAGTGATCGCTAGAGAGATTGATTAGCGACCTGGGTCAGAGCAATGTTGCGGAGCGAACCCATTACTGTTTCCTAAAACCCCGTTTTTCACCAAGTGAGTCACGATTATTTCGAATCAAATACGGCTAAATGGTCATGAGTACCTGTGGGATGGATGTTGGGCCCATAATAATAATAAGAGCCTCAGTGGCTCAGTTGGTTAGACGCTCGGAATTCACCTCAGAGGTCCGGGTTTCGATCCCTGAGCCGGTACCTCTGGAAGATTTTTCTATGTACCTTTACCGAAGCTGTAGGTCCTTCATCGTACACTTGACTGCAACCCAGTCCGTCATTGATGGGGTAACAGCCAGGCTTTGTCCAATATGTCGTGGCACACAGCTCTCACCAGATAACTTAATTGCATTGTAAATTCGTCCGTGACTGATGATATATACCGGGACAGCCCCGTGAAAACTATTCTAAGAATATAAAAATTCCTCTCTAAACCAAAAATGCCATCGACATATTGGGCAGCAACCATCTTAGGCCTGTGACAACATTTTATAATAATAATAATAATATATTCTCGCGTTGATGTCGCGGTAGGGCTTGAGCTTTCCTCTAATGACTTCGAAGGCTAAGTTTGCGGTAGCACGGCTACTGACAGGGTTTCCCATGCCAGACAGGCAGATAACAA
The DNA here is from genome assembly GCA_010014905.2 of Druon quercuslanigerum. Lineage (NCBI taxonomy): Eukaryota > Metazoa > Arthropoda > Insecta > Hymenoptera > Cynipidae > Druon > Druon quercuslanigerum. Next base: position 33,922 of record JAAAKG020015637.1, read on the forward strand.
AGAGGAAAGGGACTAAGCAGAAATCCAAAACCCATAAATCTTGGAGAGGATACTAAAGATATTGAAACGCTTATCGCTTCCCGAGGATTGTCGGAACGCCCTTGAAACCACCGCCGGGGGCCATAGCATGCGAGACGATGGTGATGGTGAGTTGCGAGATGGTCAGGCAGATATCTCTAATCAAACAACTGGCCAGCAAGAACATCTGCGACAAACGGTAATCGTGGAACAGCAACTGTGCCTGCTGAGGATGCTTTGGCTAGCGTTAGCTATTTAAAGCCAACCATCTCGACAGAAATACCATGGGAGAGCATCAAGTGGGATACCACAATGAAAGAGAATTTGGTGCGTCTCTATCACGCAAGTGCGAAGCGTAATAATAATAATAATAATATTAATAATATTAACTCTCGGACTTAAAAATTAATAAAGCTCGGACTTCACTTCAGAGGTCCGGGGTTCGATCCCTGAGCCGGTACCTCTGAAAATTTTTCTATGTACCTTTACCGAGGTTCTAGTGGTTCGGAACCCACCTTAAGCTGTAGGTCCCCCCATGGTACACTTGACTGCAACCCAGTCCGTCATTGATGGGGTAAGAACCAAAATGCCATCGACATGTTGAGCAGTAACCATCTTAAGCCCGTGACAACATTTTAAATCAAATATAATAATAATAATAACCAATCATAAACCTTACAAACAAACATCCATCCAAAGCTGAACTTTATGAACGATCGCTCTTATCGCCTCATCTTCCTCGCCTCGCCTCGCATGTATGTTCCTCTTTTTCGACTTCCCTCGCCTTGCTTAGTATTGCCATTGAACTAAATTCGAATCTGACCTCAACATTATTTGATCAACTAGATAGCATGATTCCAAATATTAACTGACGTTTCGGAATTAAAAGAGTTAAAATATTATTAAAAATAAATAAAACTCTTAATTTATATCACTTACAAATATATAGAAACAAGTTTGGTTAATACAGAAGAGAAATTTTCAGCGACTATATATTTATTTGCTAAAATTTTTTTCAAACTTTATATTGAAGCTTAAATTATTTTTTAGGCTTCTTACAACATATCAAAATGAAGATGCCTTACTTACAAGAGTAGATTTTTTTAATATGACACTTTCTTTATTTTTATAAACAAACCTTACTCGAAAGTTAAAAAAATGTTGTTTTTAAAAAATTGTCAAAAGTTTTAAATCATTATAAAATATTACATTTCCTGTAACTCTAAAAAGTTTGAAAGAAGTGTCTGAAACGGGAAAAAACAAAATATTACACAAAGAAAAATTGTATTCGATCTGAGCGGAGTGAAAAATTATGTGGGCTGACATCCAAAAAAAGTAAACAAAATATTTTGAAGCCGGTTCATATCTTCTGTCCTCTTATTTGATTTTAAAATTCAAATTTTAGGAATTACCAAAAATCTCTCTATTTCTTTGAAAGTCATGTCCAATTTTTTTTATGTACAGTTTTTGCTAGTAAATAATAATAAAAAAGTATAAATAAACACAACCATTTTAGCTCAATTTTGAAATTTTTGAAATGGCCAAAAAACATGTCTTCTTGGATTGAGTTCTATGCAAAAAATTTTGAAAAAGTTTAATATATCGAATTAAATTTTGTTTAAAAAAAATAATATCAACATCCTCTGATTTAAGGTGAAATAATTTAATTCCAGAAAACATGTTTTTTGGCCATTTTCAAAAAATTCTGAATTGTGCAAAAAGATTTTATTTATTTATAATTTTGTATTACATTTCATTATCACAAAACTTGCATACACAAATTTCGCCTTAATTTTCGATGAAATAAAGAAGTTTCTTGAACTTTTCAAATAACAAAAGTGGAATTGAAGATATTAACTGGTTTCAAAAATGTTTTTCTTTTTTTCCGGATGTTAATCCAAAATCTGTCTCGCCATTGCCTAAAATATTTCAATTTTCGTAATACAGACCTATTTGTATCCCTTCCTCCAGCTTTGAATTCCTAGCATTTCTAGTAAAATTATTGCATTTTGTACAAAAAAGAGTTAAATTTCAACAAAATACCTAAATTTTTAAAGAAAAAAACCAAATTTAAAAAAAAAATTGATTATTTCAATTTTTATTTAGAAAAAATATTTTTCATCTGGATACTTGAACTTTGTAACAAAATAGTTAAATTTTCTTCTAAAAACACGATTTATTAACTCAAAAATGTGAATTTTTAATAAAAAACTTATTTTTTTCAAAATAATTCAATTTTTAATCAATAAAAGTACATTACTTAGTATATTTTTTTTTTCTAATTCTAATTGATTTTTTTAATATATAAAAAGTATTTTAGAATAAATGAGAAGCGAAAAGGATTTTCTATAAATTTCCTTTTGAGAAGTTAAAAAAGAAGTAAGTTTACAGAGCAAAATTTCTGTGGATTTTTATCACTTGCATACGACAATATTTTCGAACGAAAAGAAATTATCCTTGATTTTCATTTTTAAATATTTTATTTTTTAACAGATATTTTTTTATTTTTTAACAGATATTAAAATAAAAAATTGTTCTTTGCATTTTTATGAGTTTTAGAAAAATTGATAATTAATGAATATCATTAAGGGAGAAAAATGGAGAATTTTTGGGATTGAAAATTTAAAGTAAAATCACAAACATTGTATATTCTTATCTTAAAGCAATATTACAAAAGTTGTATTCAATAAGAGCAAAGTTACGTCCTGAGTTAATTATAATGTCACTCAAATTTTTGAATGACATTATGTTTATTTTTAAGGACGATTCAAACTTTTTTCTTGTAGTAATAATTTGAGTACAGTCAGAAAAAAGATTCTTTGATTCAAAAAAACTTTCTTTCAATTAAAGAAAAATATTCATCGGTAAATCCTACATAAAATTACTTACATTAAAAGCCGATTAAAGTCCTAAAACGTTTATTATTTTGTGGATTTTTAAGAGTAAGAAAAATACAAAAATAAATGTAAGATCTTCTGTTATAACTAACTCGACGCGAATATAAAGTAATAAATTCAAAGTAAATTCACATTAAAATAAATAATCTTGACAATAAAAATAATCAAATAAAAATTATGTCAAAAAAAATTCGACGTCGAAGTAAGAAAATTGAAATATCACTTAGGGCACCGCCAATTTTTGGCTCGGCACTGGTCGTTTCTCACAAGCGGTAAGAATTTTGCTGGTCAGTATATAAGGACCATTTTGACTGATATACCAAGTATGCGGTATTATGCGTTATGGAATTGCTTTGTAAAAAAGTAGTGTTAAGTTATGTTATAGATTTAGGTTTGTGTTCGTCAGATAAGTGGAGAATAAGTTTTTCTTGTTTTTTAACTGTGTAAACTTGTAATATAACTGGCTGAAGGTATATTTCTCGCAGGGCAAAACTGTGACTTTTGCTTGTTGATGCGAGAGATTTGCAATGAGAAATTTCACAGAGTAGATCTTGCACTTTCATGCAGTGATGTTGACTAATTTCTCCCAAAGTCTAAAAATTATTCTGCGGTTGCTCGGAAGGCTCTGTTACTGCGCCACAGAGTAATAATTCATCACTTTTTCGAGTATATCTTACAGCGTACTTTTTTCCGTGCCCAAGATTTTATTCACTATTATGACAAAAAAAATGAATGCAAGCTTTTATAAAATTCATTCAATTTACTATATTTAAAGTGAATTCATTCAAATGCAAGGGAATTTGTGGGAATTCAGAATTCATTTGAATACAAGTTAAATTAAAAAAAATAAATAATGTAATCAACTGCAATACAATTGGAGTGAACTTTAACAATTCAAGGAAGTTCTGAAGATTACAATGAAATTGTTGCAATGAAAAAATGTCTGCCGAATAAAATAAAATGGAAGTGAGCAGAATGGCGTCTACTCCAGATTTTGGGCACTGATTACCCCGAACTTACGGAGATCAGCCGCCCCGAAATGTGGGTGCTACATTATCCTAAGCTGCGCAAGCGGAGAACTGTGCCGCGAGCGTCACGTGTTCAAAAAGGCACGACTATACTGTCGGATCAACTTTTCGGCCTGTTTGGGGTAATCCCCCGAATCAGTGGACCCCTTCTACTAGACAGAAGTGGTGCTGTTTACTGTGTGATTGGTGCGACAATTGTACGTGTTGGGCGAGCGGCTCTACCAAACTTCTCTTTTTTAAACAGACAATGAAACTACTTCTGGTTTTATACAAACACATGTTATGAATTCTAATAATATATATTTGTGGAAGTGATAAAACATTCCAGGGACAACCTCGAGCGCGAAGCACTAGGTACGTGATAAGAATGTGCTCGTTAAAGCCGAAGGAGCTTTAATAAAAGAGAATTCACAATCACCATATTCCTGTTGTCTATACTTTGACTTTTAGTTTTAAAATGTCTGTGCACAAGTGTGGGGAATATACAAAGACCGGAACCCCTAATAATGAAATCTCGATATCTCAGAAACTAAGTATAGTTAAACTCTTCTATAGCACCGATTTTGGGGATGAAGGTGGGTAGTAACAAACCTGTTAGTGCAGGCTCCGCTTTTGTTCCTTCACGCCTGAGTGCTCGGCTGAGTGACAACCATAGACCTCGCGTATTCCGCACAGCTCCTGTTACACCCACCTTCGACGCAGCGTCAATTCTCGGAAGGGCTACAGAAGGGAGGGCTATTAAAGGGTTTCACTGTACTTTCATCCTACAAAGCTCCAATCCAACTAGCGATATACGTCTTGCGATTTCTCCTTGTAAGTTTAGGATCATCTGCTTCAAATGTTGAACGGAATCTGGTATAGGATTTAAAAAATCAATCAAAAATCAACATCTTAAGCCAAACGACGCACGCTATGAAAAAAGTCAACAGAATGAAAACTTCGGTTTTTGAAAGCCCTAGAGAATGCTCATAACAACCTTTTGCATCTTCTTAAAATATATAAAATTCAAATCGTGATTGCACAAAAAATAAGTAAAAATAAAAAATTCCATTTTGTCGTCAATCTATGTAAGATTCGCAAAAAGATACATAAATTTGTTGATAATCACTTCTTAATAGGACGTGGAGTCTTTGTTTTATTCGTGATAGATAATATTTAAAATAAAAACAATTAAATTTTTGGAATAACGACACAAGTCACGAAACAAAGGATCTAACAAAAATTGTTTACCCAAAAAAGCTACACATTTATTATGAATCACTTTTTGATAGGACGCCAAGTTTTGGTTTTAATCATAAAAACAACGTTAAATACAAGAAAGAAAAATTTGTCGAAAAACGACAAATGGTACGAAAACAAATTATTGGACGAAAGTTGTTCACCCAAAAAAGAGATATAAATTTGTTATAATATACTACATTCTCATCATTTATGATTAAAAAAGTATTGGAATTGTTGAAATTTGACACTGCAATATTCAAATTTTGAACCCAACGACGAAAAATACGAAAAAAATTATTTAAGAGAAATGATAGTTTTTGAAAAATCCAACAAAATTTCTCTTAGCGATTTTTCAATAGAACTCGTCATTTTGTTTTTATTTATAAAAATTAGTATGCAGAAAATCGAAATTTTCAATACCACGCTTAGAATTCAGATTCGCAAAAAATCTGAAAGAAGACTTGTAGGATATTTTATTTATCCCTCAAAAATAACATGAAAAGAAAAATTCTATTTTTAGCATAAAAACGTAAGATCTTTGAGCAACTTAAACCTTAAATATACTTTATTAAATAGAAGATTTAGAACATGATGACGCATTGGTAAATAATAAAACAATTTCTTGGTAAAAAAACTCCAATTTTTTGCAGAAAGTTAATGATACAACTGTTGTGTAAAAAATTAAGAAAAATTTTTCAAAGTTCCAGTAATTGTTTCAAAATTTACGTATTTTATTGAGAATACGTCCTTCATGCTCTAAATTAATCTTATTATAAATTGAAAAGAATTTTGAAATTCACGCTCGACATCAAACAATGTGGAATGATTAGCACAGCTTTTAAAAAACAACTAGCTCTTTACGTTGGACATGATTGTTGCTTGAGAACCACATTTGTCACATCAAGTTTGTAGACGGGCGTATACTTTAAGCAGTGAATAATATAAAGAATTAGTTAACCTCGGAATAGATTAAAATATTGGTTGATGAAAGGCATGAATCCTACAAGCAAGCTACATGTTTTATGTGTACCTGAAACAAAGAAAAAGAATGCAACACTAGAGTGACAGTAGATGGGAATTTAATAAGGTAGTCAAGAGGTTGGTCTGATTATGTATAAGTAAGCAAGTCAGGATGTCTAAAGGCATGAATTTGTGTCTCCCAGAATGTTGTCGGTTTTGAATGAAATTCGGGATCAGAAGAATATTTGTCATAGCAAGCGACGTCCCAGTTTATAGTAAAAGTAGTAAAGTAAAGTACACTTTCTGGGATACTTCAAATAATTACATAGATTTGCAGAATGGGATATACGAAAAATAGATAAGGCCACTTGGAAAACGTTTAAAAACAATAAAAATATAGAGAGCGAATTAAATATGGTCCGTTATATCATTGTTAGGAGTGCGACAGAAGTGTGTGGTACTGCAGTTGCAGAAAAACGTCTGGTGATGCGTAGTGGAATAATTAAATTTGTGTAGCCATTTACGAAAAAAAAACATATCTAAGAAAGTTGGAAACTACAGCTTTCATCAATGGCGAAATAAATAGACTTGAAAATTATTGCAGAGGCGAAAATAGGAAAGTGTAATTACTAGTTAAGGAAAATTAGGTTAAAATTAAAGTGGAAGAAGAGACAAAAATGGGAACCGATTTTCAAGGCAGTAAGAGACTGTTTTGGACATTAGCGTTCAGAATTATGAAAGGATGTAGTGGTACAGAGTTTTTCGGTATGAGGAATAGCAAGAGTAAAACCCAATTGAAATAATTTGTGCCGCTGAAGTTAGGGATATAATCAAAGATTTATAAAATGAAAGTGCGGCTCTGGTGGTTTCAGAGTAATTGAAAAAAAGTGTTTAATGAATTGTTTTACCTAGAAGAAGCTTTTGATAAAGTGAATAGAAGTGAACTTTGTTAAGTCCTAAAGATTATGAAGTCAATTGATGGCTCTTACAAACAATAAAAACAATATCTGCTGGTATCGAAGTAAGCATGAGAGTAAGTGGGCAACTGAGTGATAGTGAAGATGCATGTGTTGGCCTTTGCATATGGTAAATTTATCATTGTAGAATCAATTCAAGGCTTACTTAGAATGATGATTAAAATGTTATCACGAAAATTAATAAAATTCATTTTTCCATTTGATAAATACTATATTCTTTTTTCAGTTAGAATTATTTTTCAAGAGCACGTCTTCGACCAGCAGTCAGCGGAATCCAGCAGAAAACCCCCTCTATCATCTGTGCGGAAGGGATTACGAGAAAGCTATTTATATCCTTTGAAAGTGTTCTGCGAATTTCGGTCTTAACTCAGAAAATAATAATAATCATCATAATGGTAGTTTTAAATAGTATATTTGTTGATAAAATAAAAATAATGATTAACATAAAGATTACATTTTTAACACAATTCTTTGAAAAAATATGGCTTAACCTAAGTTATCACGACGATAATCTGAGTTAATCAGGATACAATAACACTAAAATTAGTATAAAACATTTTTTAAACACAAAATAATATCTCTTTCTTTCAGTTAAACCATTTGATATTTTTCCAGACATGTAATTAACTAAGTGACCCTAGGATGGGGGTCGACACGTTTTCTAGCAATTTTCTAGATTAGGGGTTGGGGTCTTCTTCATTCATGTACGCAATTTTTGAAAATTCACGAACTAAATAAAAAACTTACATTAATTGTGCATAAATTTAATGTAACCTTAACTTTACATTTCAAGGAAATCTGGTGAGTGAAGAAGGAACCTAGCCAACAATAATTTTGAAAGAAATCAGGGAATTTCATTGGTCAGGAAAAGTTGAGGGATTTAGCAAAAGATTGTGCAAAAGCCAAAGAACTTTTGTAAATAGAAATAAATTTCTGACAGAACAAATGTCAGATGTTTTATTTTGATTTAAAACTTTTTTACTCCATTTATAAAAGATTTTAGGTTAAAGGCCAGGGAAAATGAAAAATTGGTCAGACAAGGTATAGGGAATTTTTTAATTGAAGTTTTGCGGTAACCCTGATATACACAGTTTATTCAAAAAGTTCCAGGACTGATTTTTTGTTAAGTATGCTTGAGGCGATACGGTTTAATCTTTGCAAGGAATACTTACTCTGGTTAATTTTGAGTCTAGCGCACTTTAGTTTATCGTAATCACTTCAGTTGCTTGTGTGGAGTGAACATTGTAAATTATTTTAATTTTTTAGCTTGTCAAAATTTGAGTAGTGGAACAAAGACCCGTGATTAAGTTTTGTTTTAAACTGGAAAAAAGTGCTTCAGAAAAGCGTGATACGTTACAATGCTTTTCTAGAAAGTGGGACTGTCACTATACCATTAAACGAAATCAGTTACCGCCAGAACATGCCGCACCTTCTGCTCTTGTGTCAGAGATTGGTACACGAAAATTGCAAGCACTTTTTTGCCGAGAAGGTCATGCACTATAGTTTTAACACTACCAACACTAACTTGAAATTCTTGTGATAACAGGAAAAAAATTGATTCACAAGTCGGAGGAAGCGTCTTACATTAGTTCTCTGATCCGTTACGTAATTTAAGTAAAGGAGTCACTAGTTCAACCTAGAAAGAAACCAAATTTTGATAAGGACCTTTACTAAGAAACCTATTCTTCACTTCGTCTACTTTGACATTTTATCCAGTCAATCACGCAAACGTTCTACTTTGAAGTTCGACACGATTTCGCGGCGGTTGCCTACAGGAGACTCAGCGGTTTCTTGGTGGGTCAGTGGGGTTAATTTGCCGCTCCTTATGTGTAACTTAACCCGTCTTTTACCTTTACAACCGTATAAACCAGCAAGATGATCACTACTTTCCAATATTGCAAAGACGAAACCATCGGGTGTTGCTAATACAATTTGTTCACGGTTCGGAATGGGCAAAAAATTCTTCTCTCCTAAGCGTAATTTAATTGGTTTATTTTCAGGGAAAGTGTATCTTTGAAGAACGAAAACTCGGTTCGGATTTGCGTAAGGAATAAGACGAATCAATTCGAGATTTTTAAGACTATATCTAATTCCATCAGAAAAAGCCATTCTGGTAGGTGGAGCAATACACCTGATAGGCGGAGACCTGCTCCTGACTCGAAAACGAGTATCAGAAGGGGAAAGAGACCTCCCAGGTAAATGTCTTCTAGAAGAAGGAGAAGGAGAAGAAAAAGGTCTGCTACTTTGAGGAACAGGAACCAGATCGCCATTCGGTAAACAGTCGAACTGGGAAGATAACTCTGCAAGAAGAAACAGAGTGTAACACATTTTTACATTCTTATTATTTATTAAGATTATTCTTATATTATGAATTCATTATGATAAAACTGACTTGATGCGTCTCAACGGAGATGTAGAACTATTTTGAGATAGTAAAATATTGTTTGCCGGGCCCTTCCTAGTGTGAAAAAATTACCTTTTTAGTTAAAAATTATTTACAGATCACAAATATTGCTGGATTAGAACGTAACTAATTTTCTTTTAAGCATATCAAGTTTTCCAGTTTTTTCTATTTAAAGTACCCGGCGCATTTTCCTGATTAGACCGACACACAAAGAAAGTGTGCGAAGCCAAAAAAGCGACCTGCATAATCTTGTAGTATTCGTCAAGATTAATCGAAATCCAAAATTATAAGATTTGCTGATCAGTTTTTTAAATTGAAATTTGAATTTTTAGTCAAATATGAATTTCTCTATGTAGGGCGGCTTAGCACTTTTAATTGTATTTTCAAGCTGCTGAGTTGATCTTTTCATACCTTTCACGTTAAATGATATTTTATAATGTTTAGGTTGCTAAAAAAATGGTTGTTGAACGTTAATAGAATCAAATATCAATTTTACATCATGATCAACGTGTTGTGAACGGCTCATTCAGTTTGCACAAATCTTGTTGCTATGAATGATGAAATCTACGAAAAGGTCTTGTCAACCGCTTAAAAAAACAATTCCAAATGCTAAGTAGTTAACTTAGAAAAATTCAGTCTCTACCAAAAATTAAAGGAGAAATAAAACAGAAAACTGTCATTCGTTTCGCATGAGTCCATGTGGAAAAATGTTCTGGCGCTGGCCTGGGCCAGCCCATCTGATATTCAGTCATGACGCTGAATAGTCTTTCTAGCCTGGGCCTGGTCAAAAGTGTAACGTCCTTTCTGGCTATCCCCATGCCAGACCGTCTGGTCAGTCGCTGCATATGGGTTGGTAAGCCGATGGTTTTTTTGTTCTTGTATAGCTGATCAGCGCTTAAGCAGGGCCAGAGCAGACTTGCAAGGTGTTTAGAAAAAAGTCTTGTTTTGATACTGTGAATTTCTTATTTTCTATAATCTTGAAAACACTGTAAATTTTTGAAATATGTCAAAAAAATCAGAGCTGGGCCAGGCTAGCGTCCGGCCTGGGCCAGATCAGATCTTCCAGAATCGCATGTCCAGGTAGCTGATGCCAAATGAAGTTCGTCATAGCGGAAGAGTACGGGTTCTGAGCTTTTTTGACTGGCGTAGTGGGTGGCTTTCTTAGTATGGCTCGAGAACGAACTTCCTATTCCGGCTTTACTATTTTCGCATTGAAGATGGCTACACGAAATTCGATAGAATTTGTGCAAACATGTAACACGAATTTGTTACGTCTCAGTCAGTTTAGATTCCATACAAAATTCGAAAGATTTTTTATTATACAAGATGTTCTTCAGTCTCATCTTATCTCGCTTCTCGCCGACAAGAGTGTCGGATAGCATTGAAAATATCTAGCCTTTTTATATTTTTGCTCACAGATGTAAAATTTCCATTTGATATTCTTTGATATTCTATTTTTATAATACTCGTAATATTATAATTCTTTTAAAGTATGCTGCTTGGTAATTTACTATGTCTTGTAAAAAATTCGCTGCGCAAAAAACCTTGCTAGTGAAACATTATATAAATCGAAGATAAGTTCTCTTTTTTCACGTTGTCTAATTTATCTGTCGCCTTATAATTGTTTTACTTTTATTTGAAAATTAACGAGAATTACGACACTAGCGGCAACTACTGCCGCTTTAAATCATTAAATTAGAGAAAAATAGCGATTTCTAGATGTCAGTTGTTTTTCTCTAAGTGGTGTTTGAATAAGTTCTTAGGTGACAACAATACATGAATCTATTGAAGAGGAGATTTATAAGCAAGAACATTCTTTATTATGTTTTCGGTTGATGACGTCAAAATTAATCTCCTAGACTCGGTGAAATTTTTTAAAAATAGCTTTTTAAATAATATGTCTTCTTTATTATTCTATGACATTGTTGACACTGAAAATATAGTTTATCGAAATATGAGTTATATTTGGAGAGACTCGCTTATAGGAGACGATATGAGATCAGCTTTCATAAAAGAAGATGAGAGTTTTTCTCATTTTTTGCTCATTGCTCGTGCTTCCAGCTCTAATGCAACACCACTCAGATGTGCAGCACATTTGGAGCGGATAAAAAACGATTTACTCAACCATGAGAGATAAAAAACTTTCGCGAGCAATACGGACTAACAAGAAGAGCTCATGAGATGTACATTGTAGATTTATCTAAGGCGCTGCGCCCTTTATCAAGCCACACTTGCGCCCGAAACCAAAATAATTAATTTACATATATATATATATACATATATATATATATATATTACATATATATATATATATATATATATTTACAATAATTATTACAAAATAATTAAACCTCGATATCTCGGAAAC
>JAAAKG020015638.1:0-20664 GCA_010014905.2 Druon quercuslanigerum
CCTTTTTTTTCTAGAATTTCAAGATAATATTTCTACGATCGCCCCCCCTCAGGTAGCTGGCTGGATCCGCCCCTGGTGAAACCTTTAAAATCTTTGTGACAATTTTAGTAAATGATTGTCATATTTATAAAATATTTAGAATATTTTTTAAACATTTAAAAAAATTTTAATTTTTGAAATCGTTGAGAAATTATTGAAGTCTTTGTGAAATCTTTTGAAATTCTCCAAAGTCTACGAAATATTGGAATTTTTTTTAAATCTTTTTAAAATCATTCCGCTCTGTGTAAAATATTGAAAATATTTTTCAAATATTTGATGATACTTGTGAAATTGTTTAGATGTTTGGAAATTTATTGGAATCTTTTTCATTCCTTTCTGAATTCTTTGGAAATCTTGGAAATCTTTGAAATATATCCGAAATCTTTACGAAATCTTAAAAATATTGGTGATAATTTTGGGAAATCATTGAAATCTTTATAAAATATTTAAAATTTTTTTGAAATATTTGTTTAATTTTTTTAATTGTTGGCATCTTTGGAAAATTATTGCAGTATTTGTGAAATCCTTTTAAACAATCCGAAATCTTTGCTAAAATTTTCAGTCTTTGTGCTAATTTGAGGAAATCATTGACATCTTTATAAAATATTTATAATATTTTTGAAATATTTCTTTAATTTTTGCAATTTTTGAAATATTTCGGAAATCGTGACAGTATTTTAAAAATATTTTGAAATTATCCCAAATCTTTGGAAAATATTGGAACAGTTTAAAAATCTTGATAAAATCATTCAACTATTTGTAAAATATTGAAAATATTTTTTAAATGTTCGATAATATTTGTGAAATTGTTTCAATTTTTGGAAAATTTTTGAAATCTTTCCGAAATCTTTGTTTAATCTTTGCGTAATATTTTTAAAATATTTACTTCTAGTTGTAAAAATTATTGAAATCTTTAGAAAATCATTAATGATTTTGTGAATTTTTGTTGATCTGTCCGAAATCTTTGTCAAATATTCAAAATCATTTAAATCCATCCAAAATCTTTGCGACATTTTTTTAATCATTGTCAAGTCTTTCCGAGATTTAAAAGTAATCTCTGAAACATTTTTTTAATATTTGGTAATATTTGCGAAATTATTCAAATCTTTTGGAAATCATTGAAATATTTATAAAATATGTAGAATATTTTTAAAATATATTTATTGAATTTCATAAATTGTTAAAAACTTTTAAAAATCATTGCAATTTTTGTGGAATCTTTTTAAAGTATTCAAAATCTTTGTAAAATATCACTAACGTCTTCAGAAATCTGTGAAATGTTATAAATATTTTTTTTTATATTTGAAAAGTTTAAAAAATTTGTGAAGTTAACATTTTTTTAATCTATTTAAAACCTCTAAAATTTCTAATGATATTTTCAGCTGAATCGAATTTTTCTTAAAGTTTTGAAAAATCATTAAAAATGTAAAAAAGTGCATTAAACTTTTCCAAAATTTCCCAAGGATTTAAAGAAAAAATTTAATTTATTGTTTTTCAATCTCTTCACAATTCTAATTATTTCTTGAATTTACTCGATTTTATTTTTTATTTTTTAATCTTTCCAAACTCATACATTTCGCTTACAGAATATTCTACTCTTTTCCGAAATAAAATTTTACCCAGAAATCTTAAGAAAATCCCTTTTTAAATCAATTTTTAAATCAACTTTCTAATATTTTTAAATTATTCAAATTTTTCATGGAATTTTTTTTTAATTCTGCAAAAGTAGCAATATTTTGTTCAAATCTTTCTGATTCTTCTTTGAAAATTTTAGCAATCTTTTGAAGTGTTTTAAATTTCTTTTAAATATTTTCTTAATAAATTTTTCAAAATTAAAAATAATTTCAATTTTTCCTAGGAGCCTAAATTCAACAATTCAAAAATGTGGTTGAACTGTTTTTACTTTTATGACAAAAAATCTATCATGTTTAAAAATTTCCCTCATTTGTTAAACATTATTCTTCTTTGGTTAAAAATAAAAATTTTTAGTTGAAAATTAATGTTTTATAGTTGACGATTCTATCAATTTGTTAAAAATGTATGTTCTTTTCCTGCCTGAACGTTAATTTTTTTTACTTAAAATTAGTGGTTTTCTCTTTTTTTTAAATTATTTTTTTATAGTTAAAAAACTCGTATTTTTTGTTGTTAAACAATCTTTCTGGCTGAAAATTTATCTTTTTAACTTCAAATTTAACTATTTTTTTTTAGATTGATCATTTCATTATAAAATTCATCACTCTTTTTTAAAATATATTTTTTAAATATTTTTTTTTTACTGTAGATTTAACGATTTATTAACTATTTCTAAAAGTTATCCTTTTCGGGTTTTAAATTCAACTATTTGATGGAAAATTAACTTTATATTGAAAATTTACATTTTCAGGATGGTCTAAAAATTAAAATATTTTATTAAAAATTATTTATTTTTGGTGAAAATCAAATTTTCCAATTAAAAATTTAAATATTAAGTTTTGGGTCGAAAATTCCACTATTTGTTTCTGGATTCATCCTCTTTAGCTGAAAATTCGACTATCTGGTCAAAAATCGACCTATTTTGCTGAAAATTCTTTTTTTTTCCTTTTTGGTTTTTAAATTCAACTTTTATTGAAAATGATTTATTTATGGTGAAAATAAAATTTTCTGGTTAAAAATTTAACTATTAGAATTTTAGTTAAAAAATAAACTATTTAGCGAAAATCTAGTCATTTTGCTGAAATTAACTTATTTAATAAAAAATTAAACTATTATTTTTTTGGGTATCCTTTGTAGTTGAAAAGACAACTATTGAGTGGAAAATCTGCCCTTTTTGCTAAAAATTCATTTTAAATTTAAAAAATCATTTTTTTAACTGAAAATGTTCGAAAAGTTAACGATTTTGTAAAAAAAAATACTTTTTTCTTATAAAATTCAATTATTTCATGGAAAATTATCATTTTTGTTGAAAATTCATATTTTGATATTGGTTTAAAAATTCCCCTCTTTTGGTTGAAAATTCATGTTCTTGATTGAAAAATCAAAATATCTTATTAAAAAATTTTTATTTTTGGTCAAAGTCAACTCTTTTAAATCAAAATTCAACTATTATATCTTCGGTTGAAAATTCACATTTTTTATTTAAAAACGCAACTGTTTCGTTAAAAGTTGACCTTTTGGTTGTAAATTAATTAATTTGGTTAAAAATTAATATCTTTTATTGAAAATAAATTATTTTTAATTGAAATATTATTTAATCTCGGAATCACTTTATTCTCTGTTTTTAGAGCATTTTGGCTTTTGAAGGGTTTTATCGATACAGTGGAAAAATTGTTTTTTTTTTTTAGTTTGAGTGAGACAATAAAATTTTTTCAACTGATTCATCAGTTGAAATTTTTAGTATTGACTTCATTGGTTGATTTTCTGCTAATTTATATTCAAAAAGAATTTTTAAAAAAATTTAAAGAAGATCAATCAAATATTGCTTTAATTCAAACAAAAAATTTTCTGAGTGTGCAGAGTGATAAAATTACTAATTTAGCAGTCAGAAACAATTTTAAAAACTGGATTAGTAAAACTTCTACTTATTCGGATTTATAGAGTAAATAATTTTTTTTGTTTGAATTCTAACTGTAAAAGTATGATGTTTCTTTCTTGAGGTTCATTTACTACAGCACCTAAATAGCAGCTTTCTCTCCGTCGGTAAACTGTAAAGACAATAATTATTTACGAGTAATAATCCTTCACTCGAAAATAACGGAAGTGTCCATCAAAACCGCATCTGCGTGGCACAAACAGACAGGTGTTATTCATCAATATCCTACGAATCTTGCCACATGATATTATAATGTTGTCACGTGACCAGATTCCTACCTTATCGACACTTTTCTTATTTCCAAACTTATTTTCACGCAAAGCGCCACATCGACTTCAAAATTTGGGCTAATGAATAAGAAGCACTGATAAAATTGGGTCTGATCCTAATTTTTAATAATTATGAAAAAAGCAAAAAAAAAATTAGTTACAAAAAACTTTTTTCGTAATTATTAAAATTTAGGACCAGACGCATCTTTATTGGTGCTTCTTATTTATTATCCCAAATTTTCAAGTCGATGTGGCGCTCCGTATGAAAATAAGTTTGGAAATTAAAAAAAATGTCGGTAAGGTAGAAATCTGGCCATATTGAGAAAATGCTCTCGAGAAAATTTTAAGCATTTAGGCTCGAAGAGAGTATTTATAGAACATTTAAGCAAGCTTTAGTTATTTAATTTTTAAACAATTATTTATCATAATAACTACATATATTTTTACAGCAAAATTCTAGGGTGAACAGTGCCGGAAATTTCAACTATTATATTTTTGGTTTTTTATAGAAAATTCATCTTTTGGTTTGAAAATTCCACTATTTGGTCAAAATTCATATTTTTGGTTGAAAATCCATCAACTTGATTAAAAATTAATTTCTTTGGCTGAAAATTCGTTTCTTATTAGTTAGAAATTAGGTTTTTTAGCTGAAACTGTAACTATTCTTTTTTTGCCTGAAAATTTATATTTTTAGTTGAAAATTTACTTTTCGAATTGCAAATTAAACTATTCTAGTTTTGGTTTGTAAATTATATTTTTTAGTTGAAAAATTATATATTTCATGGGAGCTGTCTCTTATTTGTTAGATAATTCATCTTTTAAGTTTAAAATTAAATTATCTTGTTAAAAATTAATTTTTTGGTTGAAAATTGATTTTTTAAACTGAAAATGTTGTATTTTCGGTTAAAAAATCTTTTTCTTTTTTTAAACAAAATTTTGTTGAATTTTTTTTTGTTGGGTATTCTTTTTTCTAACATTTTAACTACTCTAGTTTTGGCTGAAAATTGATATTTTGTATTGAAAATGCAACTATTTGGTTAAACATTCATATTTTTTATTTAAGATTCATCATTTTAGTTAAAAATTGATCAAAAAGTCTAATAAAGCACTAATAAAGTTGGGTCTGATCCTAACTTTTAATAATTATGAAACAAACAAAAAAAGTTATATAAAAAAAAAACTTTTTTTGTAATGATTAAAATTTAGGACCGAGCTTCACTTTATTTGTGCTTTTTATTTATGATCCCAATTTTTCAAGTCGATGTGGCGCTTCGTGTGAAAATAAGTTTGGAACTAAAAAAAAATGCCGGTAAGGTAGAAATCTTCTCTTTTGAGTTTAAGATTGAATTATCTTGTTGAAAATTAATTTTTTGGTCGATTTGATTTTTTTAACTGAAAATGTTCTATTTTTAATTAAAAAATCTTTTTCTTTTTTTTAAACAAAATTTTGCTGAATTTTTTTGTTGAGTATTCATTTTTCTAATATTTTAAATACTCTAATTTTAGCTGAAAATTGATATTTTGTATTGAAATTTCAACTATTTGGTTAAACATTCATAATTTTGATTTAAGATTCATCGTTTTAGTTAAAGATTCATCAACAAGTCTTTTCCATTTAAAAATTCATATTTTTTGGTAGAAATATTGAAAATACAACTCTTTGCGAGAAAAATTACTTTTTGTTTGAAATTCGTATTTTGGGGTTGAAAGTTTTGAATAATCTGGAGATCCGGCACTGTTCACTCTAGAATCGCGATGAGTGGGTGACGTGACCACATTTCTACCTTACCGACATTTTCTTTACTTCCAAACTTACATTCACACGAAGCGCTACATCTACTTGAAAATTAGGGATAATAAATAAGAAGCACTAATAAGGTTGAGTCTGATCCTAATTTTTAATAATTATGAAAAAAAATTATTTACAATAAAAACTTGTTTTATAATTATTTAAATTTAGGACTGAGCTCAACGTTATTGGTGCTTCTTATTTATTATCCCAAATTTTTAAGTCGATGTGGCGCTTCGTGTGAAAATAAGTTTGGAACTAAAAAAAATGTCGGTAAGGTAGAAATCTTGTCTTTTGAGTTTAAGATTGAATTATCTTGTTGAAAATTAATTTTTTGGTTTAAAATTGATTTTTTTACCTAAAAATATTCTATTTTTAGTAAAAAAATCTTTTTCTTTTTTTTTTAACAAAATTTTGTTGATTTTTTTTTCTTGACTATTCATTTTTCTAACATTTTTTGTTGATAAGTAAACTTAAATCTTCTTTGGATAAAATTCCACCACTTTTGTTTAATTTATTTGTTTTAGAAAAAGATATTTTTTCCTGAATAAAAATGCAACTGTTTGGTTAAAAATTAAAAAATTTTGTTAAAAAGTGGAAAATTCGACTATTTAGCTAAAAATTCACTGATTATTTTTATTATTATGATTATTTTTGTATTTATTATTCTCGTTCTCATTAATTAACTTATTATTATTTCAGTGTCAGGAAGTGAACTTAAATTTTCTTTGGATGTAATTTTGCTATTTTTGTTTAATTCATTTGTTTCAGAAAAAAAAATTTTCTCAAATAAAAATGCAACTATTTGGTTGGAAATTTAACAATTTTGTTGAAAAGTTATATTTTCTGGTCGAAACTTCTGCTTTTTTGATAAAAATTTAACTATTTCGGAGAAAATTTACTATTTGTTTAAATTTAGCATTTTGGTCCTGAAAATAGAAAAAAAATCTTTTCTGGATGAAAATTCCAGTATTTAAAAAAAAATTTCCATCTTTATAGGATAAAAATGCAACAGTTGCATTGAAAATTAAATTATTTTTTAAACAGTAATACTTTTTAGTTAAAAATTTTACTGGTTAATGAAATTTTAACTGTTTCATAGAAAAATTACTTTTTGTGTAAAATTTATAATTTATATTATCGTTTTTTATTAATAAATAATCTCTTTCAGCACAAATGTTATCTTTTTTGTATAAAAATTTGGTAGAGAATTAAACTATTTTTTTACAAGTTCAGCCTTTTTTATTCAAGAAAATTCAGCTTTTTGGATATCAAATTAAATTTTTTTCGTGAAAACTTATTTCTGGTTTCAAAGTTCATAATCATTTTTATCGTGAGTTTAGTTAACGTTTAGTTAGTTTTTAGTTTTTAGTTAAAGATTATTTTTTTGTTGAGATAAATTAACTATTTTGTAAAAAAATAATTTTTAAACTAAGATTCACATATTTGATAACAATTTAATTTTTTAGATAGAAATTCTATTGTTTGGTTAAAAAGTAATATTTTTTGGTTAAGGATTCGACTGCTTTGTTGAAAATTTTTATTTTATTTGTTTGAAATAAACTTTTCTGCATTTAAAATTCAAATCTTTTTGGGTTAAATAATTAACTATTAAATTTTTTAATGAAAATGCCTCTTTTTGTTGACAATGCAACTTCTTGGTTAACAGTTAAACTGCTTTGTTAAAAATTCCTTTGTTTAGTTGAACATTTATTTCTTTAGTACAAAATTTAAATATTTTGTTAAAATTTTTTGTTGTTAAAAATAAACTTTTTTTTACTGAAAATTTCGTTGAAAATTCGTCTTCTCAGTTGATTTGAACCATATTTGATTGAAAGTTATTTCCAGATGAAAATTTCGTTATTT
The DNA here is from genome assembly GCA_010014905.2 of Druon quercuslanigerum. Lineage (NCBI taxonomy): Eukaryota > Metazoa > Arthropoda > Insecta > Hymenoptera > Cynipidae > Druon > Druon quercuslanigerum. The sequence goes on from JAAAKG020015638.1 coordinate 7,532, forward strand.
TGTTAAACAATAATATTACATAGTTAAGTTAAGCTAATTTTGATTGAAAGATAATTCTCTTTTATTAAAATTTTTACTATTATATTTTCGGTTGATAATTTATCTTTTTGATTAAAAATTTCATTAATTGGTTTAAAATTAATTTTTTTCTTTATCCTATAATAAATTTATCTTTTTTGTTAAAAATTCCTCTTTTCGATTAAATTCAATAATTTTTTATTAAAAGATAATTCTCTTTGGTTAAAATTTTGTTCTACTAACTGTTTGGTTGATAATTAATATTTTTTGGTTAAAAATTTTATTATTTGGTAAAATTTTTTGTTTAAAAAAATTAATTTTCTATTTTTTTTATTGATTCTAATTTTAACTCTTTTCTTGAAAATGCGAAAATATTTTCTCGGTTTGATGATCTAAATACTTCGTTAAATTTGAACTTTTTTCTTAAAAATATTGATTTGTGGTTTAAAATTTATATATATTTTTTAAAAGTAAACTCCTTTGTTGCAACTTTAACTGTTTTGTTCAAAATTCGGGTTGGACTTGAAAATTCGGATACTGGTTAAAATTTTTATTTTTTTATTTTTGTGTGTCTGATTTTAATTTTATTTTTATTTATTGATTACATTTTTCATTGAGAATTTATTTTTATCGTCGGATAATTCATCTGGTTTGTTTAAAGTTAAACTGCTTTGTTAACAAATAATTTATTTGGTCAGTGATTTATCTCTTTGGTGCAACATTGAAATATTTCGTTAAAAATTAGAGAATTCAATCACTTTGTCGTAAAATTGTCTTTTTTTAATTGAAATCAACAGTTTTTTAATTTAAAATGTAAAAAGTTTCAATTAAATCACAAATCAAGAAGAAAAAAAACAATACTGAAATTTTTTTTTTTTAATTTTACAGTTTGCTGCTTGAAACTGCAACTATTTGGTTCAATTTTTTTTTTTCTTAACTGAAAAATAAATTTGCCTTTTTGGTTTAAAAATTCATCTCTTTTAGTAGAAATTTTTCGTTTTTTTTTCAAAACAAAACTTTTAGTGCAAAAATTGATCTTTCTCGGTTACGGTTTCAAGCTTGTTTTCAGCTATTTCGTTTAAGTAATTTAAAGGAATCTGTATTATCATCAGAGACAGTTACATCTAATATGGAGTTTGTTCCCGGTAGAGCGAAGAGAGTAGATCTTTTTTGAAAAAAATTTAATTTAAATATTTTGTTCAACTCAATTTTTTAAAATTGAAATAAAAATATTTTTGCTTAAAATATGAACTGTTACACGGTACGTTAAACTACTTGGTTTAAAAGTTTTTTCTTTTTTTATGGAAATTAATTTCGCTGACTAAACATCAAACTATTATTTTGGTAGGAAAAAGACTCATCTATATCGTTGTAAAATTAAATATTTATCTTAAAATTTTAGGAATTTAAAGGGCTTCAAATTGAATTCAATACAGTTCACGCATGTTTTTAGAGAATTTAAGCCTGTAAAACCTTTTATTGATACACTCAAAGGCTTGTAAAGCAGAACCAAACGAGCGCTCGAGCAGTAGCCAGGAGTGGGGATGACGCGCAGAAAACGCGACGAAAGAGAGACCGGATTTCGTTCCCTCGCGTCTTCTGCGCGGTCATACCCACTCCTGTCTACTGCTCAAGCGCTCGCTCGGTACTGCCTTTCGAAATTTATGAATTAATTTTTAACCTAATTAACAATTTAATCCTACAGAGCAGAATATGGAAATATTTCAGTCAACCATAAAGCTGCAGCAGAAAGGACAATTATGAACATGAACTTAAAGGATGAATCTAAAAATTTATCAAACGAGAAATCATTTCCATGGATTTCCCGAAAACAAGAGTTCTCTTTCATGGCAACAATTGAAACAGTTTTATCCACGGTGACGAATCTATTCAATAATATTATTGGTGGCGAGTCAAAAAGTTCAAGGTCAATATCTAATAAAATCAGTTACAAGGATTTCCAACTCCTGAGAACCCTTCCAACAACAAATTCACATGTAAACGATCTTCGCTCCATGTACGAAACTGAACCAGAAGACATTAAATTCTGGACTTTTCCTGTGAAAAACAGGTTTGTAAAAATAACTTAATTAATAATTTTAAAAAAATTTGCAAATAAATACTTTTTTTGTTAATTTCTAGGCCAGCGGATGTTTTAGTTTCACCAAACATAATCACAGACGTAATGAAATTCCTCAAGGAGCAAAAAATTGAATATACAGTACTCATATCAGATCTTCAGGTATGAATTTTTTTTGACATACATTTAGGAATATGCATAAGCGTATTAAATAATTTGATAATAATTATTTTTACTGGTCTAAAATCAGTATTCTTTTAAAATTAATTTTTATTCCTCAATTATAAACAAAATGTCTCATGCTCCGCTGGGATTTGAACCCAGGTCGTTTAGATTCCCGGTCGGAATTCTGACATAATTTCATATAGTCGTAAGATTAATTTTTTAAACATTTTAATTTTTTAATTTTTTTAAAATGCTTGTTGACCAGATAAAATTTATTAAATAATCTAATGTTAATTGTAACATAAAAAATATATAAATTAAGTTTAGTTAGTTAATTTTTCGCCTGATAAAGTCGATTTTTTATTTGGATTGTTTTCATTTCCGTAAAAGCATGAACTGTTTAAACATTCGTAATGGTACTGAGTCAGCACCAAAATGGTAGTCCTTACTCGACATCAAACAGGTCGTCCTGAGTCGGCATCAAACAGGTCATCCTGAGTCGGCATTAAACAGGTCATCCTGAGTCGGCATCAAACAGGTCATCCTGAGTCGGCATCAAAGAGATCGTCCTGAGTCGGCATCAAACAGGTGGTCCTGAATCGGCACCAAGCAGGTGGTCCTGAGTCGGCACCTTTAGTTTTCTTGCTTTTGTTGCTATTTGTGTGTGTTTCAATTCCCTGTCATACGTGTTTTGTTCGTTTTTCGTTTTTTATTTTTGCTGGGTATTTCACTGCATGTTTCTTGTCTCTGGTAAGCGTCTTTTTATTTTCTGCGTTTTTTCATGGTCTTTTCGCGTATTCTATTTTCTTGTAGTCATGGGACGCAACTTCAAACTCAAGAAATCAGTTCGTGATTTCCTTGCGCGTGGAAGTGCATTAGTGGATCAGAATCAGGAGGTGCCGACGTAGGATCAACAATTTGAGAAATAGCAAAAATCGACCAAATACATTCAAGCGCCATTAAACCCTGTTTCACCTCTGTTTTCGACAAAAACTCTTAATGTGCCGACTTAGGACCATTCTTCTCTGCATAACAAATGAAAAAAGAGCTCGTCTGCTCTCTGCTCTTCAGATAATGAAGTCGAAATTGTCAACGAAACATTTTGGTTTCTTGCAGTATCAAAAAGACAGAGAAGAATAAGAAAGTATTTTGAAATTTTTCATACTCTTATTTCGGTATGAATATTTTCAGAAGTTCTTGTAATTGACATCAAATAATTTTTAGCTTAATTTGACGAAAAAAATCTTATAGTATAAATTTATCAGGAAGGGTTTTTTTAATACACCAAACTCTCGCTTTCAGTCCAGTGTCAGGGGTTGCATGCAAAAAAGCCTTGGTCACAAATCGGGGGAATAGTCTGGAAGAGAACTTGAAAATATTGATTAAAGTTATGTAAAATTTAATTAATTTAATTGTTAATAACTTAATGGACAAAAAGTGGAAATTGAATACAATTTAACAATGATAATTATGTTAATAAAAATAATAGAAGAGTACAAAAAACTACAATTTTTAAATTTAGATAATTTCATTAGGAAGGAGTAAAATTGAAAACTTAATTGAATATTTCAAAGTGAAAGCTCCCAAAATTATATAAATCTAAATTTTTATTGCATTAAAAAAATTATGATCAAACGTAAAAATGGATAAAAAAAGCGTTCAAAATAAAAAGTAATTTTTAATGGGAAATAATAAAAAATAAAATGCACACTCCAGAAACTTATAAGCCGTTCAGTTAAATAATAATAGATTTAAATATTATAAATAGTTTCGTTTAAATTTGAAACAAACATTGAAAGATTGAATAATTTCTCTAATTTTTCATGGTTTCAATTTTAGAATTTAGCTCTTACAATTTCATTCAATTCCATTCAAAATATTCTTTTTTTTTACTTTTACTTTTCTATTTTATAAAATTTTATTAAGTTTATATTTTTTAATTCTCTTACACACTACATTTGAATTTCCCGCATATCCCAGTTGGGCCGAAACCGGGGGGACAGAAACCGAGATTTCGGTTTATTACTAAATTTTGTTCCTAGTTTGAAAAATTTAATAATCTAAATAAATTGGATTAAAATCAAGCAAAACATTTTATAATTTTACAGAAAACAATGTCCAAAGAAAATCCAAAAATGTCGAAGGAGCAAAGGGAGGATCTAGTTAGTTCGCAGGGACACGCAATGACATGGAAAAGATATCATCGATATGGAGGTAAATCTAAAATGCAGAATCAACAAAAATAATTTGTATTTGGGGACCGTACTTTAATTGCGTAACAGCTAAAGTGGTGGGGGGGGGGGGGTCGAGACATTTTGTTACGCTTTTTTACGAAAGGGGAGATGGGTTCTTCACTCTTGTAAGCAATTTTTGCAAATTCGCAAACACTTTCTCCGAAAGATTATCCTTTTAATTACAATTTTTTTTTTAATGCAAACAAATTTTCTTAAAAGCACATCCTCTTTTTGTAAGAAATTCAACTATTTCGTTTTTTTTTTAAATTGAACTATTTTCGTACTACTGGAAATTTTTTCTGTTGAAAACTATTTTTTCTTTAAATTTATCTTTTTAATGTAAAATTTCATTCAAAATTCAAAATTCAAAATTTCCTTTTTGCTTAAAATTCGTATTTTTGTCATGAAAAGTATGTCCCGTTAAAGATTAATATTCTTGTTAAGAAGTCACACCGTTTAATTGAAATTTAGACTATTTAGCAAAAAGTTAATTTATTGTTTACTGAAATCTTTTTTAACAGAAACTGAATTTTCCGTAAAATAAATTGAATCTAATTTTATTGAAATTTAAGTTAATTTTCAAGAAAATTTTATGAATTTGAAACTACACAAGATAAAATGTTAAATAAAAATATTTATATTTTCAATTGAAAGTTTAAATTTCGACTAAAATGATAAAGTGTCAACAAAAAAATTAATTTTTCAACTATAACATTAATTTCATACCAAAAAATACTCATTTTCAGCCGAGAAAGATATTATCTTTTAGCGAAATTATAATAGAGAAATCTCCAGTTAAAAAAAATAATAATTTTCAACGAAACAAAACAAATTTTCAACAAAATAAATTCAATTTAATTAAGATCGAAATTAATTTTCAACGAGAGAAAAAACTATTTTTAATCGAATCATTTAACTGTTAGCTTAAAAATTGAATAGTTAAATTTTTAGTTCAGAAAATTAATTTTTAACCAAAAAAATTAATTTTTTAATAAAATGATGAATTCGATCCGGTTTCGCCCCGGCTACCTGTGTACCGTCACCCACTACCCGGCTTCCCCTCACACCGTCGAGCTGCTGCCACTGAGCTTGGTCAGCGGGGCGGCCTTTTCCAGTAATAGTGGGGAAGCCGGGGGGCCTTTCTAGTAGTAGTGGGGGAACGGTACACAGGTAGCTGGGGCGAAAATCGTTACTCAAAAGATAATCTTTCCGTAAAGTAGTTCAATTTTCAATAAAATTTTTAATAATTAAATCAAGGTAACAAACCTAATTATTTAAACAATTTATTGCTTATTATAATATTCCCTTATAATAATGTTGCACAATAAAATCTTTTAACTTATATAAATTGTGCAGATCGAAGGTTAAAAAAATACACCATAAAATGAAGAGCATTACAACTTTAAAGATTACGATTTTTTATTAAAACTTGTTAAATTAGAAGATAAATTCTTTTTATTTTAAGTTATCACAAATAAATAATAACTTAATTGTTATTTATAAATCAAAATTTGTTTTAAAATCTTGTAAATACACTTTAAAAATTACTTTTTATTAAAGAAAAATCACTAAAAGAAACATGTAACATTTTTCTCGGAAGAAATTATTTTGAAGTAAGAAAATTGATTTTCAACCAAGATTATTTTTCTAATACCAAAAAAGAATAATACATTTTTAGTTAGAAGAAATTAATTTTAAAATAAAAAAAGAACGAATTTTTAAAATAATTGTACAAATAAAGTTGAATATTTAACCAAGAAAAATGCAATTTCTACAAACCTAGATGAGTTTTTAAATACGCTAGCCTTCTAAGATATAATCCCAGGCGAGAAGAAGCAAGCGAGGGGTAACGCGCAGGATGCAATGGTGGGGGTAACCTTAACAGGTCAAATGCGAGTTGGGCATCGCCGCAATCTGCAATAATTCGCCTGGGAACATTTTCTATCAATTTAAAATTATTGAATTATGAGTAATTTCAATTTAAAATAAATTTTTTTTAACATCTAAAGATTCTAAAGAAAATGAGTTTTACTCACACAGAACTTGAAATTTATAAAATTTATACGGCACTAATTTAAAAATTGACTAACTATCTTACATATTATTCACTTTTTTAACTTTTCAGTTTAAAATTGATTAACCTTATGACTTTGAATTTCAAAACAATGACAATTAGGCTTATTCAATATACATGTTAATATAGGAATTACGTTTAATCAAAAAAATAATTAAAAAGTTAGGAACTAAATTATTTAAAATTAATTTTAAGAAATAAATTATTATTTTTAATTTTCCAATTTTAAAATAAATATCGGTAAACTGCAAAATAAAAAATTGTAACTTTCATAAATTGTGCAGACCGAAGGGTCAACAAACAATCCACGCTATAATTTTGAATGTTCTAAATTGAAGAATGTATCAAAAAATTTGAATTTTTTAATTATATTGTTTTAAACAATTTTCAGTGTAAAGCATTAAAACTTGAAAGATTACAATTTTTTTTAATGAACACTTTTTAAATCAGAAGTTAAGTTTTTTTTATTTTTATTCATTTTTTTTAAATTTAATTTTAATTTAATTTATATAAATTTGAAATGTTAGAAAGCATTTAAAAAGGTGAATATTTAAATATCATCAAACATTAATATTTTGTTAAACATTTTTTGGAATCATTCCAAATTTTTAATTATTTTTTTAACTTAATCGAATTTTTTCAAAATTAATAATTGTTCAATTTCTATTTATTCCTTCAAATTTGTTTTAGTTTCAAACTCTTTTTGAGTATTAAAAAAAAATTATTTTTAGAACAAAAAAATGTATGATAGCATAAAATTTTTTTGTTTTATCTTCAAAAATCTACATTTTCGTTAAAATTTGGTTGGAATCTTTTCGAATAATAAATTATTGTTTTATTTTTTATCTAATTTATAAGTATCTCTTAAACTAATTTAAATTTTTCATAGAACTTTTAATCAATCCTGCAAAATAAAAAAAAATATCTGTAAAGTTTCTAATTTTTGTTTAGGATTTTTTTAATCTTTTGACATCTTAAATTTAATTTATTTTTGAAATTCTTTTAGAACTTCTGAATATTGTTTAAAATGATTCGAATTTTTCCTAACAATTTTAATAAAACCCGCAAAATGTTTTAAATTTCCTGAAAATCTTCCAGATTATTATTTTTACAATTTTGGAAATCTGTTTAAATGTTCTTAAAAATACATAATAAAATAAAATACATGATAAAAATTCTTAAATTTTAAGTTAAAAAATCAATTACTAAAAAAAACGACTTTTCAACTGAAAATATTTAAATTTGCAACCAAATTAATTTTTAAATATAAATTGAATTTGCATCCAAGAAGATTAAGATTCAAGACAAACACAACGAATTTTTTTCAAATTATTTACGTTTTCTCGAAAGAAAATAATTTTTAACCCAATGATTTAACTTTTCTTTTTTTATTTAAAAATTAATTTTTTAAACTAAAAATTGATTCGTATTTTTTGGGAGAAAAATAATCTTCGAAGAAAATTAATCTTCTTAGTCCAAAATTAATTTCTTCCGAGAAAAATGTAACTAGTTTGTAAAAAATTCGTGGTGTTCTCGTTGAATCTTCATCTTCTTGGATAAAATTTCAATTTTGTACTTACAAATTTATCTGGTGGCAAATTTGTATATTTTTAGTTGAAAAGTCGTTTTTTTACAAAAATTGATTTTTAAGTCTAAAATTTAACTACTTTAATTATCTTTGAATTTTTTTTACTTATATGAAAATTTCATTAATATTGCTATGAAAATTAAAAAAAGTTTTTTATTTTAGAAAATTAATTTTTAAAGAACAGTTAAAAAGATTTTCAAATATTTCCAAAATCTTAAACTAAGATTAAAAACTTTTAAAGTATTTTTTTTATTTTGCAGGATTGATTAAGTGTTTTATGAGAAATTCAAATAAATTTAAGAGTCGTTTAGAAATTGTTTAAAAAACTAAAATATTTTAACATTCAAAAAGATTTTAACTAAATTTGATCGAAAATGTAGATGTCTGAAGATTTTAAAACAAAATTTTGAAGCTATTTAGGGATTTTTAAAGTTTGAAGATAATGAAAAATTGTCTGAAGATTTCTGGGAAATTTTTCAATGATTTTTTTGTTTCCAAAATGATTTTTTACAGAATACTTAAAAAGAGTTTAACACAAAAACCAAATATGAAAGAATAAATAAAAACTAAACAATTATTACTTCAGAAAAAATTCGATTAGGTTAAAAGAAAAGATATTTAGAAGTTTTTAAGATATTCAAAAATAATTAATAATTTGGAATGATTTCAAAAATGGTCACAAATGATAATGAAAACGTATTAATTATGAATCATTTTAATTTATCATTTTAATAATTTTAAATCATTTTAATTTAGAAACCGAATTTTTTCTACGTGTAACTGGCCAAAAATTCTTTTTTTTAACTAAACTGTTCAGAAACATTTAAATTGTTATAATTCACTAATTATTATTTAAAATATATTATTTTTAGTAAGGTTTGTAATAATTGAAAAATTTAAGTGATATACATTTTACAACCTTGACAATACGTAAAATTAAAATATTTTGTTACAAGCACTATTTACAATAATGTTTATTCTTAACTTTTTAATAATTTTTTTTATTAAACATAATTCTTATATTAATATGCAAATTGAATGAGCCTAATTGTACAATATTTTAAATTTCAAAGTCTTTTTAAATAGAAAATTGATTTTTTTGAGTAATAGAAATTGATCTTTTTGAGTCAAATATTCTCCTTTTTTGGTAATAAATAATTTTCTGGGTCTGAAATTTCATTTTTCTTGGGCGAAAATGCATCAATTTCGTTCGAAATTAATTTTTTTCTAAATGACATATTTTTATTTGAAAATTCAATTTTTGTAGAGAAAATTCGTGTTTTGGATTGAAGTTTCAAGAATTTAAATAAACTTTTATTTCTTTCTTGAGTAAAAAATTTTGATTTTTTGAAACTTCGTCTTTTTAGTTTATAACTTCTTTTTTAAAAAATAAATTTCATCTTTTTCATTAAAATCTAAACTATCATACTTTTTTGTTGGTACCGATTGCGAAAGTACTCCTTTGTGTGAAGTGGTGGTTTTTTGGTGTTGGTGAAGGGAATAAGGGTGAGTGGATGCAAAGGTCTAAATTATGAAAGTGTGCGGTTTGAAGTGAGTTTTTGGAGTGTATGAAACCGTTAAGGTTAGGAGTAGGAAAATAGTCGCGGGGAAAGGGGGGCAAGAGTTAGATGATTTAGGCGGGAAATGTCACAGAGCTTTGGGTGGTATGAATGGGAAGAGACAGGTTATGGATTAATGGGTAGGACTGATGCTGGGACGAAGAATTAGAAGTGATAAAGAAAAAAGTAGAAAGTTTGGAGAAAGTTAGGGGGGGGGGGTAGGACACGAAAAAAATCTAGAGAAAAAACAGAGGGGTTTTCAATCGGAAAAGGAGAGAAAATGTGAGGAGAAAAGAAGGTGGAAAGGAAAAGAGAAACGTGAAAATAGCTTTCTGGAATGTGTCAGGTTTGAAGAACAAGAATACAGGATTTTGGGGAGAGTTAGAAAAGTGGGATGTGATTATGATGAGTGAAACCTGGGCAGATGAGAAGGACTTGAAGGGAATAAAAAGGCTATTGCCGAAAGGTTACCTGTGGACAATGCAAAAAGCAAGAAAAAAACACGTTAAAGGGAGAGGGATGGGAGACATGGTGTCAGAGTTGAGAAAAGAATTACAGTAAAAGGTACACAGGATGGGGTTATTGAGGAAAAGGATGTAACAATGGTAAGAAGGATTACAGAGGGGAAAGTCAAAAAAGCGATGGTTTGTGTGTATAGAAGAAGAGGGGAAGAGGAAGGCTGGAGGGTAATAAGGAGGTGCATGAAGGAAAAGAAAGAAGAATTGGTTTTAATACGAGGGGACTTAAATGCATCGACTGGAAAACAGCGAGGTGGGATTTGGGATGAAGAAAAGGAGACATAGGTAAGGAACTCCAAACATAGGGACATGGACCGGGAAGGGAGGAAGTTACTAGACGTGATAGGAGAAACAGGATAGTTTATATGTAATAGCAACATCAAAGGGGATGAGGAAGGGGAGATAACATTCTTAGGAAAGGGGATGACGGTAATAGAGTAGGGAGTATGGAGGTGGGGCATGAGTTAGGGTCCGAGCACTTCCCTGTTATAGCCACACTAAAAGGAGGCATCAAAAAGCGCGACAAAGGGAGAAAGGAAACAGGAAGAGAAAGGAAAACGAAAATGGGAATCTGGGAGGTAGAAAAATTAAAAGAGTTTAAACAAAAGATGGAAAAGGAGGAGGTTAATTATATAAAAGAGGAGGGAGTAAACTCGTTAATTGTAAGGTTGAAGGGGTAGTAAAGAAGAAAGAGAAGGGGTAAAGAAAAGTTGGTGGGACAAGGAATGCTAGAAGAGTAAGGAAAAGATGGAAGAGTATGTAAGAAAATAAAGAGAAGGGGAATTGGAGAAGGAGGTGTATAACACGAGAAAAAGAGAACATGAGAAGATGCTGGTAAGTGAAAGACAAAGGGGGAAGGATATATAATAATTTTAGTTCAATATATATATATATATATATATATATATATAAGGCAGAAGTAGAAATAGCGATGAAAGAAGGTGGGATGTGGAATTTGATAAATAGGGATAGAGGGGAAAGAAAACATGTAAATGAAGAGATGGAAATGGTGGAATAGACGGATTATTTCAAGGGTCTATTAGGGGAACAGCAAAATAAGACCAAAGGTGAAGATAGAAGGATGGTCCAAGGAGAAGTGGAGGAAGGGAATGGAATCACAAGAGAAGAAGTGGGTGGGGCAATAGATAGGCTAAAAAGAAACAAGGCGACAGGAGAAGATGGGATGAAGGACGAAGCGATAAAGTATGGTGGAGAAAAAGTTAGGGATGGGATATGGAAGATCTGCAACAAGGTCTGAAAAGGAGATGGTTGGCCGGGAGAGTGGATAACAGGACTGGTTGTACCGCTTGTCAAAAAAGGGAAAGGAAAGAAGGTAGGTGAATATAGAGGGATCACTCTCATGCCAATCGGCTAGAAAATATATTCAGATATCTTAAGAAAAAGATTGGAGAGTCAGGTAGAACAAAAGAAAAGTATCCCACACACTCAGACAGGGTTTAGAAAGCAGCGTTTGACTCAGTGAACAGAAAAGTGAGGCAGGCAATAAAAGAGAGAGGGGGATAGAGGAAAAGTTGGTGGAAAGGATAAAAGAAATTTTTAGTTAAACCAGGATTAGGGTGAAGATAGGAAAGGAAAGAGGGCAGGTTTTCTGGACAGGGAGAGGTCTAAAGGAGAAAGGGAAAGGAGGAACGGCTTTGCGAAATAGTAAACTATACTCTCTAGCATATGCGCATGATGTACTTCTGTTAGCATATGATGAAAAGGGGATGAACCTAATGATGAGAATCTTCGAAGAGTATGTGGGAGCAAAAAATTTGACGGTAAACTTAGATAAGACAAAGGTGATGTGCTTCAGAAATAAATAAAAGCAAAATAAATTACGTTTGGAAAATTAACAGACAAAAAGTAGAAGTTGTGGAGGAGTTCTGTTACCTAGGTTGTTGGTTTGAGGCAGAAGGGGGAAACGACCTGCAAGTGAGGAAAAGAATTGAATGTGCGAGATGGGCTAGGTATGGGTTATAGGGAAGCGAAGGTTCAAGGACGATTGGAGAATGAGGATCTGGTTGTTTGATGCTTTGGTCTGGGCGGTATTGTGTTATGGAGTTGAGATTTGGGGATGGAAGGAACATGGGAAAGTTGAGAGCATGCATGAGCGATTTTTGAGATGGGTAATGGGGGTTAGTTGGAGTTGCCCAGGATATATGCTAAGGGAAGAATTAGGGAGGGAAAAAATGGTTACTAGACAAATTAAGAGAGCCTGGAGGTTTAAAGAGAAGCTAAAAAGAGGAGAGGGAAGCAGAATAACACAAGCATGTTTGGGTGAATTCGGTAGAATGACACGAAAGGCAATTTGGGAAATTCTAAATGGGAAAAAGAAAGGAGAAAAATGAGAAGTGTTTGTAATATACGAGAAAGGGTTATGGAATAACAGGACATAGAGTTAGAGCTATTAATAAAACAAGGAGTAGAGAGATGGACCAAGACTATGGGCTCTAGGTACAATAGGTTGACGGAACCTGAATATCTGAAAAAAATAAAAAAGGAAGAAAAATGGAGCAGAGTTGTACGGTTTAGAATGGGAGAAGGAGTGAGAGAATGCAGATATTGGATGGATGAAGAGGAGAACCTATTGAGATTATGTGGATACAAAATGGAGTCATGGGCACTTGTATTAGAGAGATGTGCAGGAGAGGAAAATGGATAGTTGAGTGTAGATGAGTTTGTGAGGTGGATTTTGGATGGTAATGGACAGGGAGTGATGTGTATGAAGAAATCGGAAGAAGTAAAGAAAATCAAGGGAGAAGGGCAGAGCCAAATGGCTAATCGTGAAAACGGAAATAAAAAAGCAAAATTTGATTAAATATCGTGGAAAATGAATTTTTTATGGTAAGAGGAAACGGAAGCCCTGGAAGATCGATTATTCGTAGGGTTATTAT
>JAAAKG020015649.1:0-20662 GCA_010014905.2 Druon quercuslanigerum
AATTTTGAACATTTCTTCAAACTGCTGTACTAATTCTGACAAGAAGTTCTGTCCTTGATCAGTCAGAATGACCTGCGTTGCCCCAAAAACGTAGATTTAGTGTTCCATTAAATTATTCACAATGCTTTTAGAAGTTTCATTTTTCATTGGCAGTAATACAGTGTAACGTGTTAACCTGTCCTGGATACTCAAAATATACTTATTTCCGCTCTTTGTCTCTGGAAACGGGCCGAATATATCCATTGCTATTTTTTCATGTGGGTTTCAAGGAATATCGGGAATAATACCTGACGGTTGGTTTGTTATCCTTACTACCTTTTGTAGTTGACAGATAGGGCATGATTTAACGTACTTTTTCATTTCTTGGTCCATTCATGCCCATTCTGCTTTTGCTCTTGCTTTACTGATGGTATTGTTCTCTCCTAAGTGATCATCGTGAGCTGCTCTTATTACCTTTTCCTTTTCATGTTTAGTTAGATCGCGAGTTTTATTAAAACACTAGTGGAAACTGGAGTCTGCGTAGTCATTGAACAAATAGTTGATCATTTCTACTATTTCTTCCCTTCCGATGGGTGTAAACGTAGGGTCTCCAAAGTGTAGTCGTATAATCCTACCAAACCCTGGTGTATTAGCCATTCTTCCTCGCTGTAATTTGGCATATTATCCCTTTCAATTCGTTTACATAATTTTCCAACTGCATTGGGTTTAATTTTAACCCTTTCATTTGTCACCGGGTTTTCTTTCCACTCTAAGTAATTATCGAATAAATTGGAATCCTGCTGATTGTATTTTAAATTTTATGATTCATCTTTAGTTGATTCATCAGTCGATTCCTCAGTAGATGTATCGGAGGACTCGCTGATTCTTCTATCAGGAAATTTAATTTTGAACCTGCTGTCAACTTTCTCGTGACCAGTGATGATGGGCTTGGGTTTGGGCGTGTCGAGTATTTTTATGTCAGTTGCTACTTTGTCTGTGTCTTCTAGAGCTATAATGGGTGTGTCTGGACTGGTAATCGGAATTAGTCTGGATAAACAGTCCGCAGCTTTATTTCTCCTTTTGGGGTTAGCTTAGTCAGAGATTTTGCCATACTAGAGAAGTTTTTAATGAATTTTCTATAGTATACTGCCAAGCCCAAAAAAGACTAAATTTCCTTTACTGTGGTAGAGATTTTAAAGTTTTTCACAGCTTCAGTTTTCGCTGCATTCGGTTTTACTCCATCCTTTATGAGTACATGACCTAAATACTCGAGTTGTGGTCGTAGATACTCGCATTTAATTGGTTCTAGTTTTAGTCCCAATGCTTTTATCCTTTCAAACACTTTAATCAGGTTTTGATTTTGCTCCTCTAAGGTTTTTCCTATAATTACTATGTCATCGATTTATAGAAAGCATACTCTGCCAATTAGACCTCTAAAGGCGTTGTCCACTATTCGTTGAAATGTGACTGGTGCGTTTTTCAGACCGAAGGGCATACGATTGTATTCGTAGTGGCCTTGGGATGTGGAAAATGCAGTGTATTTTTTGGATGCTTCGTGCATTGGGATTTGATGGAAACTTGCACTCATATCAAAAGCGGAGAAAAACTTCGTTTGTCCCAATTGGTCGAGAATATCGTCGATAACCGGTAAGGAATATGCATCTTGGTCAATATCCTTGTTAATATGCATGTAGTCGATGACCATTTGTAATTTCGTACCTTTTTGGGTACCACCTAAAGTGGAGAGTTAAACGGAGATTGAGAATGCCTTATGCTTCCTTTATCCAGAAGTTCCTGCGTGTGCTCTAGGGTGAATAGTCTGTGAGCTTATGGTATTTTGTATGATCTCAGATTCACTACCTTTCCTGAGTTAAGTGTAATTTCGTGCTCTGTCAATTGCGTACATGGTAATGGGTCTCCGGGTAGTGTAAAGACATCATTATATGTTGTGACGATCTTCTGAATTTGTTGTCGAATCGAAGTTTCTATGTAGTTTAATTGTAGTATTTTATTAAGTTCAAAAATTCTATTAAAGCCTGTGGTGTAATCGTTCCCTTCTTTTTTGTGAGTCTCGTCTCGAGGCTGTATATTAAGGATTTTGTCATATTTAATTTCATCTGGTATTTTAAACGGGATTGATTTGTAGTTGTAAATTGGTAACAATAATTCCCCTTGGCGTATAAAGTAAGTGCCGTCTGGGATCTGTTCGTTCCCTTGAATCCATACTTTTGAATGCGTATCATTGACTTTG
Source organism: Druon quercuslanigerum (assembly GCA_010014905.2). Classification (NCBI taxonomy): domain Eukaryota; kingdom Metazoa; phylum Arthropoda; class Insecta; order Hymenoptera; family Cynipidae; genus Druon; species Druon quercuslanigerum. Next base: position 2,231 of record JAAAKG020015649.1, read on the forward strand.
ATAAGGCATATCTGATGGGAATTTTTACTTATATAGTGCCCGTCTTCATAAAGGGGTAACTCATTTTTACCCAGTATCAAGAATTTAGGCGTTAGCGAATATGTTTCATACTTCTTGAGGAATGGTAATCCTATTATTCCTGATTTTGGTAGGGGAAAATCGGCTGAAACAATATGGAAAATGCGATTTGTCCCCAAGTATGGAATGAACGTGGCTTCTGTTGTCTGATGTCGATCATTTCCAATACAAAAGTTTTTCTGAATTTCATTTTTGTATGGTTGTCGGGGATGCTGTCCTCTTTTATAAGGTTAATAGAGGCTCCTGAGTCTACTAACAGGCTGTATACTGTTCCATCTCATCGTTTTCCTCGTATGGATAGGAGTTTTCCGCATATATTTGATATTCTGCCCCTTCCTTGTAGACTTTTTGCTGCTCTATTTCTTCCTGAGTCATTTCATGTTGGTCTAAATAATTTGTTTCTTCCCCCTGAATTTTCCTTACTGGGTTAGGTTGTTTTTTGGGAAAATGTCCCTGTTGAAAATTTTGCTTTGCATAACACTGGTTATCAAAATACCCAAGTTTTTCATATTTGTGGCACTTTTTCCCCATTCTGCTGGCTAGTGACATTGATTGATTTGGGACCTTTGGTGTTGTATTCGCCTAAAATCTTGTTTGTGTATTTGCTGGCCTGAATTCCTTCTGTGGTTGGTATTGAGGTTCACGTATTGGTACTCTTGGTTCACTCTCTTTTAAACATATTTCCATCTCAATAGCCATAATCTGGGCTTTTCCGATATTTTCGGGTTTTTGGGCTTTGACCTGCAAGCCTATTTCCCGTCTTAAGTTCAGCAGATATTTCTGGAGGTACTCAGTTTCTTCTATGTCAAGAGCAATTCTTCTTTCTACAGACAATTTATGAGAAGACTGAACCGCATATTTTAGTATGTACATTATTCCTCTGAATCGGATGCTAAAATTTTGCGTGATTTCCGTCGCTCCTTGTCGGCAGCTGTCAAGCTTACTTCTTAAATCACTCACTGAACCTACTTGCTTTAATTTTTCCCGTAGGGTTTCATACAGGTCATCGTAGATGTAAATATCGTTGAAACGGATTGCCCTCTCAGCTTGTTGCTGAATTTTCTCCGCTCGTTGAGCTGCTTCCCCGCTTCCTTCTTTCCGCTATTGTTGGCTGTCTCCTGCGGATATACGGCAGTACACAACAATCTGTTTTTACATTTGTTTGATCCCTGCTGTATGCATTTTCATTTTTCAGAAGTCAGAATTCCTTCGTGGTCGGTCTCTATTTCTCCTCTCATCCCCACTCTCCGTCTTATCTCAGCTATTTATTAATTAATTTATTAATTAATTCTAATTAATATTATTTCTGTTTTTTTACGAAAAAATTTACACATTTTCATGAAATTTTTTTGAAATTTGCATGTGAACATTTCACGATTTGAAACAAGGAGTAGCTATTTCGTTTTAAGAAGAATGAGAAAAAGCTTCACTTTCGTACAGTTTTTTTCATATATTTTCGAACTTTTTTATAGAAAATTAATAATTTTGTGTAGATCTTCTAATCACATAATATCACATGAATTATCTAATTCTGCGACCAAGTTCGCTCTTGTATTCTAAAACTGATGCCTAACCTCAAAATCTCAAAAAGTTGATATCGCATCGAGGGCCTGGTCACTGAGATTTCAGGTGACAAATTTGGTTTGGACCAGGTGTAAAAAAACATCTCCCTCAAAGAAGTTGAGTTCTAAATGAACCTAGGAGGGCATCAACCAATTTTGTACATGAGGCGTCATCATACGGTAAATCTTTGGAGGCAACTAAGTACATTTTTTCATGATTTTTTATTATACAATAACCTCCAAGTTCACCAGGTGTAAAAAAACACATATTCCTCGAGGAAGTTTAGTTCTAAATGAACCTTGGAGGTAACCAACCCATCTTTTTCATGATCTGTCATTATAAAAAAACCTCCATGTGCACCAGGTGTAAAAAAAATATCTTCCTTGAGAAAGTTGAGTTCAAAATTAACCGAGGAGGGCATCAACCAATTTTGTGCATGACTCGTCATTATACAAGAACCTCTAAGTGCACCAGGTGTAAAAAATACATGTTTCTCGAGGAAGTTGAGTTATAAATGAACCTTGAAGGCAATCAACCAAACTTTTTCATGATCTGTCATCAAAAAATAACCTCCAAGTTCACCAGGTGTAAAAAACGTATTTTCCTGGAGGAAGTTAAGTTCTAAATAATCCTTGGAGGCCACCAACCAATTGGAACTCTACTTACTACTTGTTTAGAACGTCGCTTTCAAGAAGAATTGACATTTTTGGTTGTAAGGGTAATTTTCAGGGACCATATTTTCCCAAACCCTAACAAATTATTTCAAATACTCAAAAAAGTGATTTTTTCACACATTTTACATGGGCAACTTCTAAATATTGGAAAACGAGAAAGGAAATTTTAGAAACGACCACTGCATAAAGCTTGAGTCACATGTTTTAGGAAATTCTGCTAATACCTTAGAATTTAAGATGCAGTAACTTAAATTTTTAACGTTATAAAAAATGTTTTCGGTGCAGTGAAAATAAGGCAAAATAAATTGAATGAGAAAGGTAAAATGGGAAATAGAATGATAATTCTCTTTAATTTCTTATTTTGCGTTTCTTATTTGCTTCGTTTTGTCTTTATTCTGCTTTTTTCTAAATTAATGGAACAGTCAAAACATATTTAAGCTCATGTCGATGATAGGACACGCTCTTTCCGATCACAGACAGCACCATTTATGTCCCACATAATTGACCGAGCCAGCTTAGTTTCTGAATTAGAAATGGGGCCGTGTGAAGTCCTTGATAACATTCGTGAGTTCGAAAGTACATAATACAAAGTTTCCTCATGAATTTTACTTATCTTATATCGAAATATCATGGATATTTCCAGAAATCGAATATACGCTGCTACTTTTGTCGTTTTTAGCTCAAACTTTGATAATCGTTTTACGTTTGAAACGTTTCAATTTATTCTATAACGAGGTCGAAAAACATATGTATCGTAATGACTTAATCGCATTATATTTCTTTTACAATTATAGCTTCTTTTTTAATTTCGAAAAGTACATATTTAAAGACGTTTTTGTATTATTAAAAATTAACAGGTGAACAATTTTTTTCGAATAAAATTTTTTAATTTGTAATTTTATTTTATAATCATATAATTTTAATGAGAAAGCAGCATAACTTATCTATAAATAAAAAATATTTTAAACAACGTAATAATATTTAAAATGTAACAAGTTATTTAGGTTCAATGAAATGGAAGATATGTTTTCAAAATATTAAATTTCTGAATACAATAAAAATATTCGGTTCCGATAAATTGAAAATGAAAAAGCGCGAAATCGACTTTATGATATTTAGGTCCGGTTCCACCAATCTCGGTTAAAAAGTCCTCCGTTAAAGCTAGTAACCCATTCCACCACTTTTTAACTGCCGTTTAACTCGCGTTAACGACCTTTAAATCTAACCTAAAATGTGAAGTGTCTTTGTGAAATAGGGAGCTTTTAGAAGTTCTGAGATCGTCTGATGACAGATCACAGATCACGCGAATGCAACTCCAAAAAAAAGAAATATAATATGAAAAAAAAATATACATAAAAATTTAATTTTTTTGACCGATGATTTGACCGAGGTTGGTGAAACCGGCCCTTAGCGTTTTAAGAAATTAACCATATATTGTAGCAGGTAATTGTATAGTAGAAACATGTCAAAAAAATTTTTTGTCTATAATTGTTCAGAATATATTTGAATCTTTAAAATTTATACCAAACAAAAAAACAGTATTAAAGTATGAAGTAGAAGTTATTCGTTCTTTCATGTACACTATAATAAACTGTACTGTTGCCTTACTGCTAATTCAGTTTGGCTATCCTAAACAATTTTGAAAAGTGGGTCTGGACGTATTTAGTCACGTCACTGATTATTTACTTATAATTTCAAATACTAAGCCTAAAATCTAAGCCTAAACCTCGATTCGTTCTTGTTGTAATGCGAAAAATAATATCGAAGTTTCTTTCGAAAGTTACTTGTTGTATAAAATGTTGTATCAAATGTCCACGTTTTGAGGCCTCCTGAATCCGAAAAACAGGTTTTCACGAATGTTTCTGTCTGTATGTCCGTAAAACTGTTTGTATTTAGGTATGTATGTATGTTTGTATTGATGCATGTATGTATGTATGTATGTATGTATGTATGTATGTATGTATGTATATGCATGTATTTTTGTATGGCTGTATGTCTCTCTGTATGCAGGATACCTTTTGAAAAAATTAATCTGTTAGATTGGCCTTTGGTACACTTTTTTAGTCTCCTAAACTAAAGGTCAAGTTCGTCAGCCACACATTTTGGATTCAAATTCAAAAAGTTAGCGCATTTTGAATATTTTTGAGACCACTTTTTTGTTTTAAATTTAAAAATGCTCTGTATGCATGTTTACAGTATTCAAAAAGACAAAAAAATGATCCTGGTGACTTTTTTTCACACAAAAAAAATTACCAAAGTTATAGAATTTAAAAGATCCAAAAAAAAATACACGAAAATGAACATTTTAAGCTAACTAACACACGATATGAAAAAAGTCAAGAGGGTAAAAACGTTGATTTTTAAATGTCCTATAAGGTTATGATAAAAACTTGTTGAGTTTTCTTGGAAAATCGAAAATTCATCTCTGCCCTCTCATTATTCGCGGTTTCGTTGAAATATTGTTAAGATAAAAAATAACGTAAAGTCCAAAAATTAAATTTTTCATTCAACGCATCTCCTCAATAATCTATCCTCCCTCATTATTCGCGGTTTCGTTTGACTATTGTTGTAACTAGACTCTCGACCCTAGACGCTTGGAGAGACTCTTATCGTAAATTATTGGGAGATATAATGTAATAGAGCACCGCAACTGTGATGTAGAACATGATGCGGTAGAAAATTCAGTTCACAAAGTCTGGGCCACTGAGGTTAAGGATATAATTTAGAAGTTAAAAAACAGCCAGGTTGCTATGTAGACCGCATTTATAACTTTCAAACTTTAAAAATAAAATAGGGAATGAGCAAATTCAGTTTTTGAAAAAACGGCAGAAGTAGCAATAAGATGTTTAATAGCAAAAGTTTTTTTTTCCACAACATATTTTTTTTAATGAGACAATGAAACTACGTGTGCTTGAATGCCAAAGCATGTTATAAATTGTAATAATATGCATTTATGGAAATGATATACAATTTGAGGGACAAACTCGAGTGCGAAGCACGAGATACGTGATGACAATGTGGCCGTTAAAGCCGCAGGAGCTATAACAAAAGAGAATTCACAATCATCAAATTACTGCTACCGATGCTTTGACCTTTAGTTTTAAAAAGTCTGTGCACAAGTGTGGGGAATATACAAAGACCGAGTGCGTAGCGTGAGGTAAATACATTATCGAGCGCGAAGCGCGAAAACGAACAGTCGCGCGCCCGAGGTGCACTCCATTCTGTGAGCCGCGAACGCAGCGTGCGATGAGAATTTGCCCGCGTGGCAGGCAGATTTTATCTAATGTGTACACGGAAAAAAATTCGGGTGCAGGGGGTACCAAGTACCCTGGAATCAATGTCGTCCGCGTGGACTGGACCTGTATCGGTCCGAAAATTGAAATGCCGCACCTGGATTTTTTTACTTGTTGCTTTTCATTAAAATAGAAAAAGGTGCACCTTTTAGTCAAATTATATACATTAAGCAATTCATCGGTATCTTGCATTTTGAAATATAAAATGATATGCGACGACATCAAGTTTTGACAGCAGACATTTTAGAAAAAAATTTAACTTTTTCGAATAAAATGTGTAAATTTTACGCTTATAGATAAGTTTCTGACTTTTTAAAAACATTTTCTTAAATTCAATCTTTTAAAAGTGAATGTCAAAAATAAAAAACAGTTTTTGTCGAGACTTTTGGTAAATATCATAAAATTAATTCCCTTTATTATAGTAATCAAGCATTTGGAAGCAAGTTCCATTTTTAGATTTTCAGGAGGGGTTAACTACTTCGATTTTTCGTGTACACTAGATTACAAGATTACAGGATTATATAAGATTACAAGATATTTCATAGGATTAAACAATATTACACAAGATTACAGGTATTAAATAGAAGACATAAATTACATGGGATTACACAAGATTAAATGGGATTACATAGGATTACATGTTGTGACATTGGATTAAAATTTTAAATCCCAACTGAAAAAAGGAACTAATATAGTACGATACTGTGTCGTATATATGTCAACATTTAAAGAATTATTCATTAAAAATTTTTTGCGAGTCTTAAACTTGATTGAATAAACAATTGAGTTTGTAAATTTCTTTCAAGAAAATAGTAATTAGATATAGATTATGAAAATTATATGATAATATACTGCAAATTTATTTTCAAAATCCGTTCTATACAGATGTGGCACCTTAACAGCAAACCTATAATAAGTTCAAAGAACTGAAAAATTGCCGTTGGCTAACAAGATTTTACGATATAACTCTCTTTTTAACCAATGAAATTTTTTTAGTTCACATAACTTCTTATAGGTTTCATAGTGATTTGCCGCATTTACTTAGGTTTGTAATATCTTTGGTGAGTGCAAGTGATGTTTCGCAACAACAGATTTAGAGTTTTGTTTTAACAGGAAATTAGGGTACCTTTTTACGGAGGCCTATGTTGAATTAATCGTCTTATTCATATTTTTCATATTATTTATTTCTAGTCACTTTTTTGGTTTAAGGTCAAATAATTCTACGATTAATTCAAAACAAGCCTCCCTGAAAAGGTACCCTTAAAGTTTTATGGCTTATATTGATCGATAAAAAAAAGATTTAATATGTGCCTTTCGATAAATTTATTATTATAGAAAAAGATAGCATTTTGCAAATATTATTACAGTTCAAAGCTTATAAATTTGAAAGAGTTTGAAATGTATTTGTAATTAAACCTTGAACTGCAAACGAAATTGTAAACTATAATTTTATTAACGTTATACGTATATTATATACAAATTACATATATTAAATACAATAGTTTCAGAAAAAGGTAAATGAAAGTTTCCGAAAGCAATAATTAAACAAGTCATAGTTTTGTTCGAACCGTAAATTTACTTTCATAATGGTTAGTTTTTGCAAAGTAATTGCACATAATTGTGAAATATTTTAACCCTGAATATATATGTATATTATTAATATAGTTTCTTTAATATATGTATAAAAAGCGAAAAATAGCGATTTTAATCGCGATTTAAATGCTTTCAGTCACAAAATAATATGAATATTACTGAAATCTGGATCAACACAGTTTGCCAAGTAATGACAGCAATTCCTATAGTTCGTATAAATTAATAGCTCTAACTTTTTTGAATAAAAAATAAACGCATTTATTTGGTAAAGTTTAAGAAAAATTGATATCCATTTGAAGCATATCATAATTGCAGATCAGTTTTCTTATTTTATTAATTCAAAAAGTGACTAGCGTGACAGGTGACTTATCCGAACTGTAGATATGACTCTATTTATTTGGCAAACAGGATCCCTTTAGCTCGAACGTGCACATTATGTGCTTTTTTAAGAGCAGCCAAACAACATTCTATAAAATCGAAATCACTATTTAATGATAAAACCAAATTCCACTCCCGAGCTGAATTCTTGCTCAATTGATGTCAAAGCAGTTTGAGTAGCATAAGTTACCAAGTTTCGAGGAAATAGATGTGGAAGTTGACAATATCAAATATAAGTAACATTAGTCTAATTCGAGCAAACTCGACTGTGGATTTCGATAAAGCCTGTAATTTTAATTTAAAAAAAATATAAACTTACTTTCAAGATATTGATTTGATAAATAATAGTCAACAAGGTTTGATGTAAAAAGGTTTGCCTATTCGTAGTAAATCAACCGAGAGTTTTAAGCGTTCAATTTTTTAGGTTTTCAAAAACTGGTTTGGATAGCGAGTAAAAATCAAGTTTTCATTTGTTCACAAATATAAAAACTTTCTCACGAGATATGAGGATGTAGAATGAGTTTAAACAATATTTTATTAAGAAAATGATTCTGTTCCAATAAAATATAGATTTACTGTGACGGTATCGCACTTTGACAAATAATTTGTCTATGAAAGTCTCATAAAATGAAGAAAATTATATATTTTTTACCAAGAAACATTAATAATTGTTAAATATAATTTTCTCTAATTAATACCGATTTTAATTAACAACATATTTCTTTTTAAAAATTGAATTTCTGGAAAACAAAATTTTTCAATTTTCGCAACTAAATAAAAAACTTTTTAAATTAATTTCTACCTGGAAAACCTTCTTTAGGATGCATTTATCATTGACAAATTTTAGCAAAACTTTTAATTAAAATTTGAAAAATTATTTCTAAAAAATAATCGCTAACCATATGTGTCATATTTGTTACAGTGGGCACTGTCCTTTATTTGAACAGTTAGATGGGATTACATGATATTACATAGTATTACACGAGATTACATGGGATTACATGGGATTACACAATATGTCAATAATACAATATTACACGGAATACACAGATTACATAGGATTATACATGATTACAGGTATTACACAAGATTACCAGTGATTACACGAGATTACCAGATATTACGCGAGATTACACAAAATCACAGGGATTACACAAGTTTAAATGGGATTATATCTATCAGCATACACCAGATTACAACAATGGTTAACCCCTCGAATTTTCACTATTTTTCAACAGAAGATACGGTAGCTGGTTATTATGAAACTTTGAAAAAAAGATACTTCAAAGTGTCTCAATCACGAAAATGTATTCATTTCATTCAAGTTTGAAAATTGACTTTTAGCCCAAAAATTGCGATCCTTGCACATGGTGTGACACTGAGAAATTAGCAGTACAAGCATCAATACCTAGAATAAAAAAGTAATAGCTAACTTTTACTAGCGGCATTGTCTTATTTATTTTTTCATTATAGGGTAAATACGTCACTAGACAAGTACCCGGGCCCTAGTATCCCTATACTCGTTTGGAGTTACCCCGGTAAAAATATTTGATCTTGATTTTGTCTTGGCTAAAGTCTAATCCAAGACAATTTCAAGTTATTTTTTATTTGTAGCCCGTGAGGCACAATGAGACTACTTTTGAAGTCTTAAGACGAATATTAGAACTTAAAGACAAAAGTTTATAACTTGGGACAAGATTATTTGATTTGGAAACACCCTGAAAGCTTTATAGCTCTAAGGCAAGCCAAAAGGCTCCCAAAACCTTCGAGGGTCATCATTAATCTGCTTTAAATTTTACTGAATATTTATATTCTTTACCTTTATGGTATTTACTTTATATTTATTTATACATTTGTTTATCTCCAATAAGTATGGGGTTTGAATCGAGAATTAAAAAATTTTGTGCATTTTTTTCTATCTGCTACAGTTCACTAAATACTTGCAGACACTGAAAGTATCAAACATTTTTTTGAAAAATTTGACATATATGCCTGTAGTTGTTGAAGCCGACAGGTTTCAAAATTTTAATTTAAAAACAAGTCATTACATAAGTGCAAGTTTTATCGGTTGTAAAATTTTAATACTTGTCAGATCTCAATTGTTTGAACCCAACCCACCTAGCAGGGGCAGACTCTGCCGGTAGTACTAAAACCAATACATCATTTTTCCTTCCTGGTCTCAAGGCTAGTTCTACCTTGTCTTGCGTTTGTACAGCTACATCCATAAATACAATAGAAGTCTGTATATCTTCAATGTGTAGCTGGTGACACTGAACCATACATAATGGTCTTGAAGACATATTGAAGACATTTAAGACGAAATTAAGACTAAATATTTTTACCCGGGCGCGCACTTAACATAGAGAAGTGCACTCTCTCTATGAAAAAGGACATCGAATCTAGGGAATTCTGTAGAGAGTATTATAGTTCGCATATTCTAAGAAAACAGAAATCTATGCACTTGAATCATGCTCTCATTTAGATTAAAAAAAGAATAAATTCACCATATACATATTTGGATAAATCCCATTGTCACTATTTATCCGAGTAAGCAATTACTTTCTCTTCGCAAGACTCAATGATAACACTCAGAGCAATTGACGAGATCAATTTACTAAACGGTACATTAATTTAATAAAGGTCGAGGGGGAAAAAGTTGATCGAGGGGCGCCTGTGAAGCGTAACGAGAGTCCGTACAAAAGACAAAGAGAGAGAGAGAGAGAGAGAGAGAGGAGAGAGAGATATGATGTAGGGGCAGGGATATTATACGATTCGAGTAATAGTTGGGAACTAGGTGTTCTGACCCCATCCCTAGTCACCCCACGGCTATGCATTTAGCTAACAGGCTGTTATGATTAAGTTTGTGAGAGGGAAATCTCGTGTCATCCATATCCAGACTTGATACCCTGCTGCTTGCCGAGCGTTATACTTTCTTTCCTAGTGGCTCATATCTCGTCGGAGAGTGCTCTAACAATGTTGCGAATTAAATGATTAAACTGCCGGCACGATGATCCCTTCCTCTAAATCTTCTCAGCGAGGGTCATAAGATCATTATTATTTTCTTTTAAAGCAGATTCACTTAGTACCTCTTGGAACCAAATTTTTCAGAGTGTCATAAATTGCCCCTGTAAAATTTTCATGATGCTTTGAAGGTACTTGCGCAATTTTTTTACTTTTTTTGTTGTTTCATATGAAACCACATATTCACATTTAGGTATTTAAATTTCTCGGAAACAAACATTAACTTTATAACTGCACAGTTTTATGTAACTTAATTTTCTAAATTTGAGAGAGGTTCTAGTTCATGCCTTAGACATTGCAATCGAGCATCGCCACCCAAAAGATAAAAAAATTTTTAAATGGTCATGAAAATAAGCAAAGTCTGTGAAAAAAATGAAAGATTGAATATGGCGCATAAGAATCTCTATTCTCTGTACCTCAAATTTATCTATAATGTGCGCATATTATGAACTTACAACCTAAAATTATATTGCTGCATCCACTGTGGAAGGGGTCACAGGTAAAGCATAAGATAAACTTTACATCGATTTCCTGTGAAAGATTCCCTCCAACAAAAATTAACTTTTCTTGATAAACTTTAACCAAATATCGGTTAAATTTTCTTTACTTTTTCCATGACAACACATGTATTTTGAAAAACGCTAAATTTCCTGAATAAAACTTCATCTCCTTAAAAAATATCCTGCAACAAATTTGATCATTACTTTATTCTGTGGTAATTTTGCAAACGTACATTTTAGCATCAGAAAGATTAGAATGTAGATTCAGATACTAAAGTACAAACTCCACTGTTTTGATAATGATGATTATTTGATTAAAAGATTTTTTATTTCTGAAATAAACTTATTTATAAATTTAAAAAGGATATAATATAAAATAGTGGCTAAAAATGTTTGCATTAATCCGAAAAATAAATGCTCGACCGTAGAAGAAGGGCTTGCATAGAAAACAAGATCAACTTCATTCCTAGCGAAGAAATCGCAGATTTTACATAAAAACTAAAAATTTCTCACAACTAAGTCCAAATATATCGGTCGTGGAACGTGGTCATAAGTGTGATTTACCGCGGTTGTACGGAAAGCGGGTGTCATTTTTAGATAACGATTTCTACCAGTAGAACCATGTGGTAGTTGTCTTAGTCGCGAAATTTAAAAAAAATTTAGAAACGAATTTGACCGCTTGCATGGCAACTGAAAATGAAAGTATCTTGAAAAAGCATGTCCCATTTCAAAGTAAACTTTATGAGCTTTAAAATAAGCCTGGTAACGTTATTTTAAGTCAATTTTTTATCAAGTTAGGGATATTTTTATGAAAAATTACCATTTTTTAACAATCTATTACATTTTTAATACTATTCATCCTACGAAAAAATGATGAAGGAAAAAAATGTTCCTTTTTGGATAAGGAATCAAGTCACAATCTTTTTAACACTGACAAAATTTTCAAGTTTTTAGATAAAATTTTTTTGTTTGAAAGGGAAGGGGATGTGGTTGGTTGCCTTCGCATTTTTTACCTCTTTCTTTATTTTTGTCTGAAATTTTAGATTAAAATTTGTTTTTTCATATTACAATTCGAGGATTTTTTGTTTGCTCGTTGTGGTCTAAATTTGGTCGTTGGATTCTTGTTTTTTGCAGGAGCTTGCCTCAATTTTTTAAAATTAAATTTTACGTATATACATACAAACAAACGCTTTTACGGGTTTGAATGAAATGAGTATCTAAAAATATCGTTATCACATGTGAAAGTTATTCTATATAATAACACAACCTTATAGTTTTATTCGGAAAATCATACACTTTTATTGCATAGACGAAGCCGCTATTTGTTTTTGTTTACTATATTTAGAGATACAATAATATTTTTGCCAAGCTTTACTATATCTTTGGAGATTTTCTTTTATTGTCAAAATTTACCATCCAAAAACTCGCCTATTTTTTCGATCACAGAGAACACATTGGATCAATATGACCCAATAGTTTTTTTGAACTTGTACCATTTCACAATTACTGAATCGGTTGTTATAAGAAAATTTTAAGGTATACCTAAGAGCCAAAAGAAATCATGCATACAAAATAAAACTATTGTTGATGTCTTTAACAAGGGTAAAAAAAATTCACGAACAAAATTTTTGGAATTTTACAACAAAAATTGTATAATGGTATCTAAGATACAGCACACCAATCTTTGAAAATCGAACGTGTGCGTATGGGCATGCTCTGAGATACTGCGCAGGCACACACGTACGATTTTTAAAAATTGGCGTCCAGCAATAAAGTACCATCATACAATTTTTGTTATAAAATTCCAAATTCTTTTTTCTTAATTTTTTAAGCCTGTTAAAGACATGAACAATAGTTTTATTTTGTATACCTTATTTCTATCGGTTCCCTAAGTATACCTTTAAATTTTCTTAATACAATCGATACAGTAATTGCGAAATGGTGCGCGATCGAAAAAAGTATTGGCTCAAAATAACCCATTGTGCTATATGTTATATTACTGTTAGAAACTAAGCTTGTGTGACGTCCCGTCACACACATTGGCAGCGAAATTATGACTTTAATAGCAACCTATTAAGGGTGGCTTTCCATTATATAAACCCCAAAAATTTGTCAAACCAGTCAGTCGAGTTCAATCTGTTCAGCCGTCTTCGCGACACCTTAGTCCAGTTCAATCAGCTCAGTCGTCGCCGCGATAGTTCAGTATAAATCCAGTCCAGTCAATTTTCTGTTGTAATTCTTGTCAGTTCTCGAATTTTAACATAAAGAATTATGTGTAATTAGAAGTGTAAGACGAATCTCTGTCACAGTAGTTATTGAGTGTTGTGACAAATTAATTTACGGAACAATCAGTTCCCTTAAGTAACAAATAATCTGTTACCAACTCGTGGATGTCAACAATAGTCGCTCTTGGGTTCCTACTTCAATGCTGGTAAAGATAAGGAGGCTGGTCACCTTTTGGAAGGAACGGTCAACTTAATCTATCAGTCTAACGGCCCAATTGACCAATCATTGAAGGATCTATCGGCAACCATTCACCAAAATCTTCAGATCGCCAGATCTTATCACCACAAGGTTCAAGAAATTCTTTGCAAACTAGAGCACGAGGCATCACAACAGATAATACCAAGTAATAATCGCCATTTAATTTCTCCACTTCTTTTTTCTCTCATTACTGTAATCTAATTTCCATCCTTCATTTTTACTTAAGTAGCCTTTCACTGGGAAAATTGGAGCACCCAAACCCAACTTTCACGATGTCAATTCATGCAACCACTCAATGTGTAAATTAAAGAAATTAAATAACTAAATTTAATTTAATAGCATAACTATTTAATTTATTTAACTCGCTATCTCTCTCTCTCTCTCTCTCTCTCTCTCTCTGTCAGTTATCCGCAACTCCCTGTATCGGCCTAGCTGGAATAATCATTTATTATGATTATTCCGACGAGGATTGGTCAAAAAACGAGGATCCTATTCATGATAATTGGGTATCGAAAATTTTTGTATGTAGTTATAAACAAATTAGGGAACACAAGTATTTCTTAAGAGAGCGTTCACCTCTTGCCCTTCCATAATGTATTTTGCAAGGTTTTTCTATATATTTTCATCATTACCGTCACATAAAACAGACTTGTGAAAAGCTTAAATAAATTAACAATAGTTTAAACTTTATATAAACAAATTTTACAGGGTTTGTTCTTTCTTTAAGGACCGAAATAGCAGACGCTGATGCTTTCGTAGAAGCACTCTGCACTAAACTTAAAAACCTGAAACCTTACGCATTTTATGCGAAACAACAAGGTTTGTTTCTGAAGCACCTTAAAGTTATACTAAAAGAAGGAGAGTACCTAATTAAGCTTGAAATTACTCAAAATTATGCATTTATCATTCAAAATGTTGCACAATCTTTCCATTGGTAATTGATAATCCATTTTAAATCAGTTTTCCATTTTTTCAATTTTCCAATCAACATTCCATCCAATTCCATTGATAATGAAGCAACTATATTTACAGTTGTTATTTATTACAACGATAGAAACGAACTACAGCACTTGAAGTGGGACGATGGTCGTGGGGGCTAAAGTGCAGGCTTTGGACCCACTCTGTCGGCTTGCGCGTTCGATTCCTGCCACGCACTCTGGAAAAGCCTCGGTGGCCCATGCGGTGAACGCTAGCCTAGCAAGGGAGTTGCTCATCTCCGGAGAGTCGTGGGACCGGTACCTCTAGAGAAAAAAATTAGAAAAGAGAGAAAAATGGTAAATAAACATTTTAAATGGCAATTCTGCAAATTTGAAGGCAATCGGAAGACATGATTTTTAAAGTTGGGGCAGTTTAGGAATAATGCCCCATAAACTATATATAAATTATCTAAGTAAATCTTATACAAAATTAGTAGTCAGTTTGGTTTATTTTCGTTAATTTATATTATGATTTAATTGGTTTCTTTCTACGTACCTACTTAATAGTGTATCCGTGTCGCATATGTACAAATAAAATAAATTAAAATCAAATACAATTGCATCATATGATTCTCTGATAATTGAGTCAGTTATTGATCGTTGAAATTTTCCAATCAATTAATTTTTTATATAAAAAAGAGCAATCAGATAATAGAAGAAGTCCCTTAATATTTATAGGTTAATACGAACGTTTGATGTATTATACGCACGTTTAATATTTGTAAAGTTTTTTTAAACAAAAGCAATCTGAAAAAAGTTAAATCAGGAGTCTTCAAGGCACTGCGGAATTGCAGCGTTTTTGGAATACAAAAGGAGGCAACGCAGGTTCTAACCAACATTTTGAACGATGAGGAATATTTTAAAAGAAAGGGGGCCAATTCAGTAATTAGCATGTTAGACTGCTGTTTGGAGAATATGCAATCAGCGAAAAACTCGGTTTTGTTTGCCGATAATTGCGTCAAGAGAAAAAGAATAAATTCCATGATTCATTACCTTATATGGCGTTTGTTGAGTGGCCGGCACAAAAAAATCACACTCAATTTCCTACTGACAGGATATACTAAATTTAGCGCCGACAGAAATTACGGCATTTTAAAGTGAAAATATTGCCGCGCCAATGTTGATTGCACACAGGTTTTCATTGAAATCGTTAATACATCATCCCATGACGGTTACAACATCGCACTTCCTAGTATTGATCCGAATAAAAAAACATGGAATATTTAAGGTTAAGAATAGGATTCTTCTCTACATTGTCATTTAAAGTCGACCCCAAGCGTCACGAAATATCACCACTTCGAAATCGATTCTGATTCTAATGTTGTCTAGGTCAAACTTTTTGCAGATTCTCCAGAAGTTTTTATTTAAGAAGACAAGCCATCCTTCGACATGCAAAATATCTTTTTGAAGAAAATCACCCGAGCAGGCCTTACTAACGAGAGAGCATGGCACATTTAAGATTAAATTCGCAGTCTGTGTAGCAGCGAAGAAAGCAAAAATTTCGTAGCTCCGAAACCGAAAGTTGCAAAAAATAAAAAGAATGGTTCAGTTGCTCGTGCACTGAAGATTGCGAAAAACAAAATGAAGCGAAAATCATTTATCTAAAGTATCAGAAATTAATTATTTTGGCCATGTTTCACTAACTTCTGAAAAGAAATTTACGTACTATTATGTAATATCAAATTTAATTACCAAACAATTTATTAAATAAATAATTAATTTGAATCCTGTTCACAATTATGTTTAAAAACGTTTACAAACATTTAACTCAAACACTGTTGTTTTATTTTCAAATATTAACTATATCAAATATCCATAAAGATATAATATATTTATCGGATCTTATGTATTATATATTTTTCCGCAAACGTATTGAATTGATTTATCGTAGAATTATATAAGTCAAGTATAAGCTCCGTCTAAGCTCCAATGGCAGTAAGATCTCTTGCTAACAGAGTGTACTCCGTCTTCTTTAAATGCCAGATATCGTAAGAATCTTTTTGTATTCTTTCTATTGCTTTATTATGCGATGCAAACTTGGGTGTCCAAATAATAGAAGCGTATTGTCTGCACAATACTATATTATCTATTTCATAATTAAAAAATGTTGGGTTCGTAGATCTTTGATACGTTATTACCACGCATTTATTTAAGTTTAACGCCAATTTATTATCTAGAGACGAAATATGAAATTTATCATGTTCTTTCTGTAAAAGAATACCCAGATTCGAGCTTAGCGGTACACCGGAAGAAGGCTGATAAGTTTTAGATGTAGGACCAGGATACTGATCAAAATGTTTCTAATATTTAAAAGTTGTCCAATAAAGACAATAGGTCGTCAGGCAAGTTGAGATTGTGCAATTTAACTATCACTATTTCGTGATTAATCTTATCGAATTCTTTGGAATAATCTAAAGAAATAACATCCACCTGCTCACACGCAATCAGTGCTTTTGAAGTGTATTCTGTAAATTCGGCTAAATTTGTTACTGTGGATTTGTTAGGGACAAATCCATGCTGCTCAGATACCAAAATGAGCTTTAGATAAGGCATGAGTATATCCACTATAAAAATTTGAAAAACTTTTGAAAAATGACATAATAAATTAAATATTATATCGAAAAATCTTTTCCAGATTTAACTTATAGATACATAATATTATACAAAATAAAATCAAGTTTTGACTGCCTTCATGGACTTAATTCCCTCAATATAAATCAATGATTTAATTTGTACAGTTATATTTGGATAAAATTAATATTTGAAGTTCAAAGTGGCGCATATGATTTTGCAGAGTGTTATTTTATATGTTTATTTTTCTTATAGGCATTTCATAAATTCATCCGAAAATACTTCAAAAATTTATGTTATCAGTTTTCTTAAATAGTAATTAATCAACGTCTCATTTTTACAAATCTATTTTAGAACTTTAATTTCATATTGTAATGTTTTATAACCGTTTTGCAAATGCTTTTATCGTTAGATCGTTAATTTTAAGAATTCAACTGTTAATTTCAGTTCCTAAGTTATTATTAGAAATTTTAATGATAGAAATGCAACTTATTTTAATATTTTTTCTTTTATATATTTTCTAATCTTTATTACTTAAGGTAACGGGCCGTGTTATGGAACGGCTTTCAGAGTGACGAAAAAAATATCCTCGATTACAAACCCCCAGTCAGTGTTTCGTCGTCAGTTTCAACTTCTTTCACTTTCATCAATGAAGGCGGATGAAGATGAAATGAAGCTAAAGTATCAATGTCAGCTAATGTATTTTCGCCTTCATTTCGAGAGCAAAATATGTAGTTATTACCGATTTTACAATTTTTGCAGCCGAAATGAAATTGAAACGATATTGTGATCTCATCTTCATTTCAACATTTTTCATAGCAATACATTTTATTTGAAAGAGCGAAAACATATTTTGTAGTTACCATACAAAGCATATGAAAATCTCAAACGAATGTATGAAAAATAACTCACTCCACCAAAAAATTTAAACTTTAGAAGGAGGAACTAACTACACAAATTAAATACAATTAAATACGGGCACACGCGTACAATTATTATTCTTATTAGTATATACTAAGTTTATTCACTACATGCATAATCGCACGCATGATCGCTATGAAAAATCGGAAAGGCTGCGGTGAGATTTGAACCTAACTTACCTAAACCACTAACGCATTCCCTAACAACTAAACTACACGGCTACAGTACATCCCCGTGTAGAAATAGCCCCACTTGGCCCCATTAAAAGTCGGGCACTAGTCGGGGGCTAGTCGGAGACATTTTGTCCCTAGTCGGGGGCTGGTGTGTGGCTAGTTGGGTTGTTTTTGGTAAATATTTCTAGTCGGGGGCTGGTCGGGGA
>JAAAKG020015660.1:2218-20660 GCA_010014905.2 Druon quercuslanigerum
GAAATTTTTCAACAAGATGATTGAATTTTTAACCAAATATTTGAATTTTTAACTTAAAAAATGAATTTTTTAACATATAATTACATTTTTAATAATAAAGTTGAATGATTAACCAAATAGTTCAATCTTTAACCTAAAAAGTTTAATTTTCAAACAAGAAGTTTGATTTTCTCGCAAAAGTCCAATTTTCAACAAGAGGACGATTTTTAAATAGAATAGATGAATTTTTAACCAGATAATTAAATTTTCCAGAAAATTCTTAAATTTATAACAAAAATCACTAGCTTTTTGAACCTAAAACTGGAATTTTTCAACAAGCAGTTTGAATTTTTAACCAAATATTTGAACCTTCAACCTACAAAGATAAATTTTCTCGAGCATATTCTCATGCTTTTGAAAATTTCTCCGAGCACTTAAAAACTCTTTAGAACACTAGGTCGGAAAAGGCCCCGTAATAGGCTTAATCAGTATTGACATCCTTTCGAACCACAAGTGTGGTATCATTTAGTGCTCATTTATCGTTTTATATTTATTTTATTTTTATTTTTATTTTCATTTTTTACTTACTTTATAATATTTTTCTAAAAAAAGTGGTTAAGCGAGGAATCGGCTTGGCCATAAAAGCTGATTATTTTCATTTAAGCTCGCGTTTGACGCAATGAGCAATCCCGCTTAAGTCTTAATTCCAAAGACGATCCCTCACCTCGTTACTTGATCGGGTGTGGATTGAAGCTTAAGAGAAATAGTCGAGTCTTATGGGATTTCCGAGCCAAGTATGTCCAATCGTTCAAGAAGCACTCAGCTGAAAGAGTCTTAGGTAAATCCCCGTCTGCCTTCTGCCAGAACGGAAGAGCGTTAAATGCATTCCTCAAGGACATGCACTCAAGAAAGTGTTGAACCTTAGAATAAATTTTCCTCGATGCAATCTCGAATTCCTTACAAAGATTACCTGCACATAATTAATGTTCACAACAAAAAACAATCTTTGCAGGATCTTTCGCCAGGTTTATTTACCCATGTATCAAATATTTTGAAAAAGTGGGAAGAAACTTATTTTCAGAGATATCTTAATCAAGATTCATCCAACTTACTCTGGAAGAATTTAAAGAAAAAAACTGAGATTTGCAAAACGATAAATGAGTTTTAAATGATACCGCACTTCGGGTCCGAAAGGATCTCAATTGTAATCGAGCCTATTACGGGGCCTTTTCCGACCTAGTGTTCAAAAGAGTTTTAACCCGTGCAGAAATTTCCCCATCTTTCCCTATTTAAAGTTGGGTTCCGATGGGTTCCCTAGCAGAATATCTAGTCAAGCAAAAACTATTTGGGGCCCCTATCAGAATATCTAGTATAAAAAAACTGATCAGTGCCTTGTCAGGTTCTAGTGCGGAATTTCTTGCCTCGTATAGGTATGGAAAATCTATCTGTATCCAGTTTTTTTTAAAAGAAAGAAACTCCATCTTAATGAAAAACTGTAAGTGTTCAGAAAAAATTACATTTCCTGCCATTGTAAAAAATAGTCTACAATGGGTAGAAACGCAATATTACAGGAAGCAAAATTTCAATCGATTAAAATTATTGATTTAAAAATTTATTTAATTGATATTCCTGTTAACAGTTCGTATACTTAACATTTATCTGATGTCGTATAATAGCTTTAGAAATTTTTTTGGAATATAATGCTTAAAAACTTAATACATGTATTCACTCTAATTAGGACCATTATTATTTAAAGTTAAAATACTCTCAATCAATTAATTTTTTTTTCAAAACCTTTTTTTTCATATCATTTAAATATTCAACTCAATTAAATATTCATCAGGTAATAGAGGGGTTTAGGTGGGGCCCTACCAATCGTCGGGCTATAAAAGGGCACACTCGTTAGGGCCTGCTTAGAATTTCTAGCTAGAACCTGGCTGAAACAACATTACACAACTAGTGAGGTCCTCTCCATTTTCCCGACCAGCGCCTGATTAGAAATAGGGATATCTATTCGGGGCCCTACTAAACCTTGATCTGAATTTCTACATGGGAAGTGATTGGAGAATTTCTCACGAGCATGAGAATATGCTCGAGAAAATTTCTTTTAGTGGGTTGTAGACGCAACTATTTGGTAAAAAATTCAAAGATCTTCTTAAAAAATTCAGTTTTAGATTCAAAATGCAACAATTTTTTATTATAAATTTAACAAATTTCTTCTTGTTAAAAATTCAATTTTTTTGTTGAAAGTTCGACTTTTGCTAGAAACATATTCTTCTTGTTTGAAAATTCACCTTTCAAATTATTAAAAATGCCATTATTAAATGAAAAATTTATTTTTTTATTGTAAATGCAGTTGTTTGGTTAAAAATTAAACATGTCAAAAATCCAGCTATTTGGTTATAAATTTAACTATTGTCTAAGAAATTTTATTATTTAGTTAAAAATCCATTTATTCTATTGAAAAAACGTTTTTTGTTGCGGAAAGTTAAACTTTTTTGTTATAAAATGGAATTTTTTGTTAAAAATTACTGTTTTTGGTTGACAGCTCATCCTGTCAGATTGAAAATTCAGATACGTGGTTAAAAATTCAACTAGCTTACTGAAAATGTAATTATTTGTTATAAAAATTCATTTTTAGGTACAAAAATTCAACCATTTTATTGAAAATGTAATAATTTGTTTAAAAAATCATTTTTTCATGTTAAAAATCCAGCTGGTTGGTTATAAATTTAACTACCGTCTAAAAAAATTAATTATTTGGTTAAAAATCCATTTATTTTACTCAAAATACGCTTTTTATTGAAGATTCATTTGTTTTGTTAAAAATTAGACTTTTTTTAGAAAATTAATGTTTTTGGTTGAGAATTTATCATTTTAGATTGAAAATTCAGCTGTTTCGTTGAAAATTCAACTGCCTTATTGAAAATGTGATTATATTTCAAAAGTTTATTTTGTAAGTTAAAAATGAAACTATTTGATTAAAATTCAACTATATTATTGAAAATGACATTATTTATAGTAAAATTCAGTTTTTAGGTTGCAAATTCAGTTATTTAATTAAAATTTCAACTATCTTATTGAGAACGTAATTATTTGTTAAAAATTCATATTTTCATGATCAAAATCCAGCTATTTGGTGATAAATTTAACAATTTTCTGGAAAATTTATTTATCTGGTTAAAAATTTATTTATTCTAGTTAAAAATCGTCTACTTGTTAAAAGTTCAATTTTTTTGTTGAAAATTCGACTTTTGCGAGAAAATTAATTTTATTGTTTAAAAATTCAACTTTTTATGTTTAAGATTAAACTATTTAGTTTAAAATTCAACTATATTATTAAAAATGCCATTATTTAATGAAAAATTGATTTTTGGGTTGTAAATGCAGTTGTTTGGTTAAAAATTCGACCATCTTATTCAAAATGTAATTATTTTTAAAAAAATTTATTTTTAGGTACAAAAATTCAACCATGTTATTGAAAATGTAATTATTTGTTAAAAAATTAATTTTTTAATGGTTGAAAGCCAGCTATTTGTTTATAAATTTAACTACTGTCTAAGAGATGTAATTATTTGGTTAAAAATCCATTTATTTTATTGAAAATAGGTTGTTCTTTTCTTGTTAAAAATTGAACTTTTTTGTTATAAAATTTAATTTTTGGTTGAAAATGAATGTTTTTGGTTGACAACTCCATTTTTAAGGTAAAAATCCGGCTATTTAGTGATAAATTTAACTACTTTCACAAAAAATTAATTATTTGGTTACAAATCCATTTATTTTACTAAAAAAACGTTTTTTTGTTGAAAATTCATTTGCTTTGTTAAAAATTAGACTTTTTTTTTAGAAAATTAATGTTTTTGATTGAAAACTTATCCTTTTAGATTGAAAATTCAGCTATTCTGTTAAAAATTCAACTGCCTTCTTGAAAATGTAATTATATGTTAAAATTGATTTTTTAAGTTAAAAATTTAATTATTTGGTTAAAAATCCATTTATTTTATTGAAAATAGGTTGTTTTTTTGTTGTTAAAAATTAAACTTTTTTCTTATAAAACATAATTTTTAGTTAAAAATTAATGTTTTTGGTTGACAGCTTATCCTTTAGAATTGAAAATTCAGATATTTTTTTAATAATTCAAAAATCTTATTTAAGATGTAATTAATTGTTGGAAAATCCACTTTTAATGTAAAAATCCAACTATTGGGTGATAAAAATTAATTATTTGGTAGAAAATCCATTTCTTTGACTGAAAATACGTTTTTTGGTTGAAAATTCATTTGTTTTCTTAAAAATTAGACTTTTTGTAACAAATTAATATTTTTGGTTGAAAACTTATCCTTTTAGATTGAAAATTTAGCTATTTTGTTAAAAATTCAACTGCCTTATTGAAAATGTAATTATATATTAAAAAATTCATTTTTTAAGTTAAAAATTCAAGCATCTTACAGAAAAATTTTAGTTTTGGTTTCAAAATTGAACAATTTTTTGTTTTAAATTTACCAATTTTGTGGAAAATTTAATTATTTGGTTGAAAATTCATTTATTTTACTGAAAATTGTTTTTTTTTAATAATTTATTTGTTTTGTTAAAAATTAGACTTTTGGCAGAAAATTAATGTTTTTGGTTAAAAATTTATCCTTTTAGATTGAAAATTCAGCTATTTCGTTAAAAATTCAACTGCCTTCTTGAAAATGTAATTATATGTTAAAAAATTTATTTTTAAGTTAAAAATTAAACTATTTAATTAAAAATTCAACTAATTCAAATAATTATTTGAAAATTCATGCAGAAAAATTTGTTTTATTAGTTAAAAGCTGATCTTTCTGGTTAAAAGTTAGTTATTTCTTATATAGACTTTTTTTCTAGAAACTTAACTGTTCCATTTTTTGTTGAAAATTTATCTTTTATAATAGAAACTTAATCTTATTGGTTAAAACGTATACTGTTTTGTTGCAGATTTACTTTACTTTTATTGAAAATTAGATTTTTTTAATGAAAATTTACTTGTTTCGTTTTTAGTTGAAAATTGATCTGTTTGAAGTAAAAATTCAACCAATTGTTAAAAATCCATCATTTTTATAGAATGCTCTCATTATTTGAAACTTCATCTTTTTGGTTGGTTAAAAATTAATTTATGTGGTTAAATTATTTTAAATTTATTTTACTAACTGAAAATTAATTCACCTATTTGATTTTTGGTACAAAATTTTTCTTTTTCATCGAAAATTTATGTTTTTGGTTAAAATTTTTTTAGTTAAAAATTCTTTCTAACTATTCCAGTTAATTATTACATTTTTGTTAAGATTTTAATTCCGTGCTTGAAAAAAAAATATTTTTATTAAAAATTCGTTTTTTATCAGAAAATTTATATTTTGGGTTAATAATTTCACTATTTGGTAAAAAATTTACATTTTTGGTTCAAAATTCATCACTGTGATTAGGAATTTAATTTTTATGCTGAAAATTCGTTTCTTTTTAGTTTAAAATTAATTTTTTAACTAAAGCAGTAACGATTTCTCTTTTGCTTAAAAATTTATATTTTTAGTCGAGAATAATTTAATTTTGCTTATATCTAGTTTTTTTTTTGTTTTAAATTAAATTTTCTAACTTCAAATTGAAGCATTCTAGTTTTGATTTATAAATTTATCTTTTTTAATTTCCAATTTATATATTTTATTGAAACTGTATCTTTTTTGATCGAAAATTCATTTTTTGAATTTAAATTGAATTATTTTGTTGAGAATTAATTTTTTTGGTTGACAATTCATTTTTTTAACTAAAATTTAATTCTTCTGTTTTTTGGTTAAAAAATAATTTTTGTTTGGATGAAAAAAACTATGTTGCTCAAAATCCGTTTTTTTTTTTTGGTTGAGAATTTATTTTTCTAAAATTTTAACTATTCTAATTTTGGTTAAAAATTGTATTTTTTTTGACAAATACTTTTTTCTTATTTAGAATTAATTTTTTTAGCTAAAAATATAACTGTTCCTTTTTTGCCGAAAAATTATCTTTTATGATAGAAATTTAATCTTCTTGGTTCTTTACTAAAAATTTATCTGTTTTAATAGAAAATGTAATTATTTGTAAAAAAATCGTCTTTTTTATAAAAAAAGAACTCTAATTATATTAAAACTTTATCTTTTTGTTGGTCGAAATTAATTTTATTTTTGCTAGAAAATTTTTGTAGAAAATTTTACTTTTGTATTTTATGTAAATATTTCATTTCTTTGGTTTAAAAAAAATATTTCCTTCAGAATTTGTTTTTTTAAAGAAAATTCATCTCTTAAGTTGAAAATTTCACCAATTGGTCAAAAATTCATAATTTTGGTTGAAAATTCACCACTGTGATTAAAAATGAATGTTTTTGCTGAAAATTCGTTTCTTTGTAGTTAAAAATTAATTTTTTTAGCTGAAGCAGTAATTATTCCATTTTTGCTTGAAAATTAATTAACTTTGCTAAAATTTCGATTTTTTGTTGTAAAGTTTACTTTTCTATCTGTATTTTGAACTATTCTAGTTTTGATTTGTAAGTTTATCTTTTTTATTTTAAAAATTTATTTTTTTTATTGCAACTGTATATTTTTTCGTAGAAAATTCATCTTTTGAATATAAAATTGAATTATTTTGTTAAAAATTCATTTTTTCAACTAAAAATTTAATTTTTCTATTTATGAATGGAAAATAATTTTTGTTTGGATGAAAAAGTAACTACTTTTCTCAAAATCCGTTATTTCTTTAAGAATTGATTTTTCTAACATTTTAAAAATTCTGGTTTTGGTTGATAAATTATCTTTTTTAGATGAAAATTCATGTACTTTGTTGAAAATAAATATATTTTGGTAGAAGATCCATCATTTTAGTTAAAAATTCATTTCCTAGATTCAAAAACAATCTTTTTGTTAAAAAAAACGTAACAAAAAAGTGTTTAACAAGTATTTAGAAATTTTTTTTATTAATATTATTAATCTTCTAGATGTATAGTTACTTATATACCTAGACGAATTTTTGAATTGAGATATTGTAGCAAGCCTAAATAAGGTACTGTTTAATGCGAAAAATATTAGAAATTACTTTGAATTCTTTTACCATTTAAGTTAATAATGTCCACTACGTACAATCAATCTCAAAAGTTGCCTGCCTTCAAAATGATTTATAAAATCGGCAAAAAAAGATATTTTTATAAATTCCGTAAATACTGATGTAGCATACTTCAGAAAAAAATAATTCAGCTTAAAATTGTTTATTTAACAGTAGTTATTTCATGGTTTAGTCTTTTCTTTATCCTTAGGGAAAAGTTAAAATTTTTATTTCATCCTAATGCTCAAGGCCTCATTTTATTCTTCGAAGGATTTTCTAAATTTCTATTTGGGTTCATTTTATTTTAAAATGAATATTTTTTGGTAGAAGATCCATAATTTTAATTAAAAATTCATTTCCTAGGTTCTGAAATTAGCTTTTTGATTACAAAAACTCAACTAAAAAGTGATTAAAAAGTATTTAGAAATTGAAATATTGTATCAAGCCTAAATAAGACACTGTTTAATGCGAATAATATTAGAAATTACTTAGAATTCTTTTACCATTTAAGTTAACGATGTACACTATGTACAATCAATCTTAAAAGTTGCCTATCTTCAAAATGATTTATAAAATCGACAAAAAAAGATCTTTTTATAAATTGCGTAAAGACTGATGTAGCATACTTCAGAAAAAAATAATTCAGCTTAAAATTGTTTATTTAACAGTAGTTATTTAAAGGTTTAGTTTTTTCGTGCTCTCTACGAAAAAGTTACCATTTTTATTTTATCCTAATGCTCAAGGCCTCATTTTATTCTTCGAAGGATTCTCTAAATTTCTATTTGATTTATTTTATTTAAAAAAATTAATTAAAAAATCATACAGTTATTATTGTTATTAAGAATCATAGTTTAAATTTTAATTAACACCCAAATGGAATTGTAGAGAATCATTCAAAGAATAAATTGAGACCTTGATCATTAGAAATAAATAAGAATTCTAACCTTTTTCTAAATAGAAAGCAAAATTTAAAACTCTATCTAACTATTGTTAAATAACTAATTTTAACCCAAATTATTTTTTCTAAAGTACACTCAGAAGCTTCCGTCAAGATTTCCAGAAATCAATAATAGATCTATTTTTTTTGGTTTTATAAATCATTTTAAAGATTGGCGACTTTTGAGATTGATTGTACCTAGTGTACATCCTTAACTTAAATGGTAATCCTTAAGATCCCTTTCCAGTTTTAAAGCGATATATTTTCCCGCACAATTTAAATTTAAAATTATAAATGCTCATTAAATTCTCAAAGCACATAAAGGTCGAGCATATTCTCGAGCATAATGAGAGCGTTTTTAGCTGTCAAAACTATTATTTATACTTTTGCAATAAACAAAACTACTAAATGCAAAATTTTGTTAATTGTGGAGAATTTCGTGATAATTTTCTGCACAATAATCTTGCTTTTCGGCGAATAACTGTAAAACTGGTCCTGCAATTACTTGGGCGACAGGACATTAATAGTCAATTAGTCCCCTGGATATGTAACTATTACTTTGTGTGACGGGGTTAAGGTCCGAAAGGTTGCACGAGTCGTGAGAGGTTTTCGTTATCAGGTCTTTGTATCTTTTGAGGAGCATGACTAATTACCAGCCAGATCCAGAAAAAATTAACATTTCATCGCTCTGCGACAACCGGTTTTTTGCCCAAGCATTGCAGATATTTCACCCAGATGGCTACTTCTCAATTCCTCAACATCTTCCAGATACATAAAGTTGGAATCAATCCTTCAAAAAATGATCCATGGGAATCGAAAACTGAGAATAATATTTATCACCTCGACAATATTTTGTACAGATTATAAACTTTCAGAGTTGCATTCACACAATCGCAGCTTTTTGTGATCATCCGTTCTTGGCTTTTTCTCCTGATGAACAAGCGAGACAAACTAAAAGTACACAGTGATTCTTGCCTGTCATGATCAGACTTCACACTATTTCTGATATTCTCCTCCTTTCCCCTTTTTTCAAGAAAATTCCCCTTTTTCTCGATTTTCTGCCTGAGTGTGAACTAAATTTAAAAGAACCTGATAAGAAAATTCAACTTTGTTTGAATAAAGTTTATTCTTTTTGATTGAAGAGCCTAGTATTACAATTTCAGTTCAAAATTCTACTATTTGGCTAAAAATTTCATTTTTTTGTTGAAAAATCAACTATTTTATCAAAAAGTACGGCCAAACGGGATAATTTGGGACATGTGGGGTAAACTAAGACACCACTTAAGAATATCCGAAATTACCCTGTTTGGTAATAAGGTTTGTCAGGTTGGGTTGGTGGTACCCTTTTTTCTCAAAGATTTAACTGTTTTGTTGAAAAATCGTTTTATTTTGATTTAGAATTTTCGCAATTCACTTAGAAAACTTTTTACATTTTTTACGAACATTTTTAAATTATAAAGATAGAATAAGTTTTTTTGCAAAATTTACGTGAAAAACATTAACATTTTTGCAAATTCATGAGATATGAAGGTTTTTCTTGTTTCAACTAACTTAGCTCTTGGTACTTTTTCAAAATCCATAAAAATCATGTAAAACTCATTAAAAATGGCAAATTATTTTGCATTTTTAAACACAGAAAAAAACTTTTCAAAAACTCATTTTTTTACCTGAAACTTTGAGAAATTTAAATTTAATAATTCTTTATATATGCAAACGAGATGATTAAAAATATAAATCAAGGTTTGACTCACTTGAGTTAAAGGACCAAAAAAAAACTTGTTTTTATGAAAAATGTTTGGCTTTAATACCAAATTTTTATTATATTTTTAAAAGAACTTAAATCAGGTTTAGTATTTTTTTTCTGGGAAAAAATTATTTTTACTTTCTTGAAAACCTTGCTTTTTTGCAATTTTTTGAGATATAAAGATTTTTCTTGTTTCAGTTTTTTGTAATCTTTGAAAATCCGCAAAAAAGTTTTTAAAAATACTAAAGATCGCAAAGTTTTTTTTTTTGATTTTTTAATTAAAGAAAAAAATTGTTTCTTAAAAAGCCCAACATTTTTTTCTTAAAACTGCAAGGAATTTGTGGGTACTGATATAGTTTAATTTTTATAAAGTTTCCGATCAGTAATCCTTTACATTTCGGGCGGAATTTTTTTCCAAAACCTTGTATTTTTTGTAATTTTTTTATATATGAAGGTTTTTTCATTACAGTTTATTCAGTTCTTCGCACTTTTTCAACATCTACATAAAATTATAAAAAATAATAATAAATGGTAACTTTATTTTGGATCTTGAAACAAAATTATTATGTTTTAATGGATTTTGAAAAAGTGAATAAAACTGAAAAAATTGAAACAATTAAATCCTTTGTATCTTAAAAATTGCGAAAAAGTCAAGGTTTAAAAAAATCAACATTTTTTTCTCCCGAAAATCAAAGAAAAAATTTTTTTTTAATTCAAAAAACGTGATTTTTCATTCTTTTTCAAAATTTTTTTATATTTTTAAAAAGTTCAGAAAATTGAATAAACTAAAACATATGTCTTCATATCTCATAAATTGCAAAACCGGCACGGTTTTTGAAATAAACTTTGCGGAACACTCTTTGAAATTTTTGAGTCTAAAATTTTACCTTTTTTTTAATTTAACCTTTTAAAAAATTTTCCCTTTGAAATTTTTAAATATTTGTAAGAAATGTGGCTATCTTAATTTAAAAAAAATTAGTCAATAGATATTTTTTTAGTAAAAATGTAAATATTCCATTTTTCTATTTTTGTCAAAAATGCCTATTTTTTGGTAAAAAATCAATCTTTTCAGTTGTAAATACGTCATTTTTATTGAAAACTGAATTATTTGTTTAAAAATTTAACTATATTATAGTAAAATTAACTTTTCTCTCAAAAATTTATATTTTCTGTTTGAAAACTAAACTGTTTTACAAAAAATTTGTCTTTGTTGTTTGGAATTCATGCATATTACTAAGAATTGTTTTTCGTTCCAAATATAATTATTTGTTTAAAATGTAATCTTTTTGGTCAAAAATTCAACTATTTGGTTGTAAATTGATCTAATTTGTAGAAATCTATTTTTTCAAAGATTCACTTGTTAGGTTGAAAACTGAACAATTTTTTCAATTTTGTTTTTTGAATATTCAAGTTTTTTATGCTAATTGGAAAAACAATACAAGGGGTAAATCTTTTTAAAAAAATGAGAAGAAATATGGTTTCTTTAAAAAGGGGAATAGGGTAATAAATGAAAGAGTGTGAAGTCTGAAATAAGTTAAAATATCGAGTCATCGCTCCAAGTTCAAGGATTTTACATTATGTCTCAGAGTGGAATAGGTTCATGATTTATGGACGAAGCATCGACCACCATAGGGGAATCTCGGTCGCGTTCTGAACATGTCATTGACTTCCTGATCGTAGACGCAGAACATGAGCACATTCTTCTAAGAAATTTTTGCTACGAACAATGAATCATGATCGGATCAGAGTAAATCCTGAATAATCAAAAATTCTGTGGCTCAATTTAATCTTCCGTTTAATATCAAAATGATCCCATTTCAAAAAACAAAAATATACAAACTGAAGCTCATGATCCTAGCAACCAACAATCATTATGATTTTTTGCAAAGATCTCACCATAGGCAAAACAAATGTTTACTATCAAAGAATTTTAACACTAAATCTGGACCACTTTCAACAAATCAGAATCACTCTTTTGATGACTTTGAGCCAACTTCAAGATCAAAGTAATACCCCAGAAACGCATGTAATTACTACAATGTCCGCCTTGCCCTTTCCATCCTCAAACTTCCCTTAAACGTTAAGTCAAAAAAACCGACACTGTATTACAAAGTGTAGCTGAAATAAATGTCTCGCAATTAAACGTTAATCAAAATTACATGAAAAAGCAAGATTTCTGTGAAAGAGAATGTGTGAACTCAGCAAAGACTGTTTGAAGCCCATTCTGCTGCATCCTTCCTTTAATTGCCATTCTCCAGTTGTTAGTTTTTTCAGATGCCCATTGGGGAGCCATAATTCGCTCAGAATCGATTTTCTAGGATCTTGGTTCTCTTTAATACATCTTCTTGTTCTTTCGCGCTATTATAAACCCAGTATCGACCAAAGAGTACTGTTCTAACAAGCTTTATGATAGTGTTGATCGAAATTTTATTCCTGAAAAATATTGTAATGTGTACTGAAAATCCAGTTCATGGGAATATGGATCATTTGAAAAACAATTGATATCGAGTCTTCTGTTGCGGGATTGTTTGCAATTTATTACACAATCTCTTTTTGTACTCTACTGGATATAAACTTGTCAACGTTAGCATGGAACATCATCGATAAACATGATGCAGTAAAAATGCGTTGATACCATCTCGAAGATAAGTTATGATGACATTATAAAACAAGTTACAAGATTAATCTATTTTAGTGTTGTAAAGATGATTGAATGAAGATTTTAAATATTTACTTTAAAATTAAAGCGACAATAGGTCTGATAGTTTTTCAAAAGGCAAAAGGATCCACGGTGTGCAAACCAAGTTGGAGTCAAATCCTTCCAGCCGTTTTTGAGAAAAGTGTTTATTTTAAGGCTAAAAAATATAATTTGTCAATAGATTTAATAAAATAATTTTTCTGCAATGATTGATAGAAATATTAAACAATTAAAGAAATAATCTTAGCACATTAAAATTTTATTTATTAACACAAAAAATAACACACAACAGCACTAACGTAAACATGTCATCCCCAAGTTTAATAAAAATAATTTTTGCTACCCAGTAGTAGGAAAAATATCCTTGCCAATAGTGCATCGCGCAGTCTGAAATTTGAATATTCTTAACAAAATCTAAAGACCATGCTTAAAATCATTATGAAAAGCGTGCGAAAAGTTTCCTTCTTTAAAAAAAAAACAATTGTTTAAGATTATTAATCAGTTGAAAAATCTTTTTCTAAAAACTGCTATCTATGATGCTGAAGATAATCGCATCCATGTAGTTGTTTGTAATGCCTGCAAAATTCTTGTTTATCGTACGGTCAAGATTGATAAAAATAAAGTGAGTGTAAAATTACCAGATTATTTCACATTAAATTTAATAAATCAAAGAACTAGATAGAAAGAAAGTAAATTATGTGAATGCAACCTATCTAAATTATGCTAATACGACTTATGTAACTTAATGAAAAAATCACGACACATCAATTTTGTAAAAAAACAATTTAGACGTTAAAGAAAGGAATAAAACAAGATACTGCAAAAAGATCCGTTTAGAATAAGAAATAGAAAAATTAAATTTTTCTTGTACACCGAAGCATTGCGAAAAGATAAAACATCATATTATAAACGATATACCCCTAAGGAAAGAACACTTGGTATGTCATTTTATTAAAGTGATTTTAAATCAAAAAAGCGACAAACATTAAAGAACATAAATCAGATAGATGTACTGCAATCGGTTTATCTCAGAAACATGGAAAGCCTTTGAAAATTTCTTTCAGTCTACAGCAATTAGAAAGGAAAAAACGGAAGCGTGTTTCTGCTGAAGACGTTTTAAAAATTGAAACAAGTTACGGGATTTCAACGAATCAAGTACATAGTATTGCAACAGCTCTTCGCATCGTTATGAATAACAATAAATTATATTAGCCAGATTGAAAACAAAAATTAAAAACTTTGAATCATTCTCTCAATTTGTATTTCAGTATGAAAGAGTGTAATGTGATTAAGACTAAAAATAACGATGCTACAACTGCTGCAGAAACTTTAGGGTTTTGCAATGATATAAAAGGATTATTTCAGTTTGTTAAAGAAAAGGAAACTTGATGAAATGCATTTAAAACTTGGAATATATAATAACGGAGGTTTTTGAAAAGTTTTCCATTCGATGCAATCTTTGGATGAATCAGAACTTGCAAATGTAGAAGGTCGAAAGAAGTATGCCGAAGGCATTTTCAAAAACAGTTTAAGGATTCTGGCGTCAAGAAATTACTGCTGTTTGGGAAAGAGGAGCATACCCAAGAGAAATATAAAAACTTTTTGTTTACGTGGTCACTCTTAAACTTGAAGGATTTGAAACCAACAAGAGTAACTGATTAAAATTTTGTCAAGGTATTAAAGGGCATCATGTCACGCTCAGGATTATCTCAAAAAATTTTGCGCACTATTTTTGAACCCCTACATTGAATCCAAAAAAATTGGATGTGCTACGACCTTGTATTTAAAGATGGTTCAGGCTCATCGTGGATCTTGCAACCCCTTAAGGGATTAAAATTTTGTAGTTGAATAAGCATTAGCATTGGATAAAGTAGAAGAGCCTATGGAAAAGTTAAATCATAAATACACAAAACAAGATCCAAAATTGACTAGAAGCAATCATGAAAATCTTCCTACCATTGCGCTGAACAATGCGTGCAAAGACCTTGTCAAAATAAATGCTTGTTTACCTGTAACTATTAAAAATAATTTTGATACTAAATCTGGACCACATTCATCAAATAAGCATCACTCTTTTGCTCACTTCGATCCAACTTCAAGATCAAAGTAATACCTCCGGAGTTCCTGTCATCACTACCGTGTCTGCCTTGCTCTTTTCATTCTCAGACTTCCCTTAAAAGATTTTTGTGAAGGAGAATGTTTGGACTCAGCAGAGTCTGTTTGAAGCCCATTCTGCTGCATCCTTCCTTTAATTGCCGGTCTCCAGTTGTTAGTTTTTTCAGATGCCCATTGGGGAGCCATTATTCGCTCAGAATCGATTTTCTAAGATCTTGGTTCTCTTAATACGTCTTCTTGTTCTTTCGCGCTATTATACAACCAGTATGGATTAAACAGTACTGTTCTAACAAGCTTTATTATAGTGTTGATCGAAATTTTATTCCTGCAAAATATCGTAATGTGTACTGAAAATCGAGTTCATGGGAATATGGTTCATTTGAGGAACAATTGACATGGTGTCTTCTGTTGCGAGATTGTTTGCAATACATTACAAACTCCCTTTTTGTCCTCTACTGGATATAAACTTGTCAACGTTAGCATTGAACGTTAGCGATAAATATGAAGTATTAAAACTGCGTTGATACAATCTCGACGATAAGTTATGAGGACATTATAAAACAAGTTCCAAGATTATTCCACTTCAGTATCGCAAAGATTATTTCAAGAATGTTAAGTGAAAATATTTGCTTTACAAGCAAAGCGATTATGGGTCTGATATTTTTTTTTTAAGTTAAAAAGGGCTTGTAAGCGTGACCAAGAAATTGTTGAATCACGGATACACAAAGCAAGGTCCAAAATTAATCAGGAGGGGCTTAAATCATGCTGATCTCCCAATTATTAATCGAATGCAGTGCTTGAAAATGCTATAGATCAAGGAAAGTCTTTTCCTAATCTGTTGCTTCTAATGAAACATTATTTAAAGAAAGACTAAAGAGGTGGATAATAGAATCTAAATTTTACAATTAATCACAGAATAAAGTAATGATAAAATTTGTTGGAAGACGTTTTTTAGAGGGATAGAGTTTTATTCAGACAGCTTCACGTTTTTCAAAACACATTTGTTGTCATGGAAAAACAAAAGAAAATTTAACCGATATTTGCTTAAAGTTTATCCTGCAAAGATCGGACATTTATAGACCATTTAGGAAAATTTAAAGCATTTATTGTTTAAACAATATATATCATACTTACTGCATTTCAGAGTTGTTACGGATCAGCTAATTCCAGAAAATCAGGGAATGCAAGGGCAAACCTAATACGGTTAAGGAACTTTTTTAAAACTAAAGATTAAGTTAATTTTATTATTTTTGTTAAAAATCGCTAATCTCAGGTTAAAAATTACGTTTTTTTTCAATGAGGATTCAAACTATTTCCTTAAAAATTGATCTTTTTTGTCAGAATTTGAATAGTTTTTGTATAAAATTAAAATCCTTTGTGGTTGAAATATCCAATACTAGATTTTTCGTTGACAATTCATTCTTTTCGTTTAAAATTGAACTAATTGGTTGAAAGTGGAACTTTGTTAAAAATTTATACACTTGTTGTATGATTTATCATTATATTTGATAAACCTTTGTTATGTTCAAAATTTAATTATGTTGTTGAAAATTAATTGTTTTGATTAAATATTTAACTCGTACATTTTTGGTTCAAAATTTATTTTAAGTTGAAAATTAAGATAATAATTCCATTAGTAACTTAAATATGTAGCTGAAAATTCTTTTATTTGTTAAAAAGATTTGTCTATTTTGATAGGAAAATTGATCTTATTGGTTAAAAATTGGTCTTTTTGGATAAAAGATTGTTGTTCCTTATCTAGAATTAATTTTTTTAACTAAAAATATAAATGTTCCATTTTTTGACGAAAATTTATCTTTTATCTGTTTTAAGAGAAAATATAACTATTTATTAAAATACCGTCTTTTTTATAGAAAAGAACTCTGATTACTTAAAACTTCATCTTTTTGTTGGTTAAAAATTAATTTCTCTGGCAACAATTTTTTTTTAAATTTATTTTACTAACTGAAAATTTAGATATTATGTTTATGGTAGGAATTTTATCTTTTTCATAAAAAATGCATGGATTTAGTTAAAAATTAGGTTTTGTTAAGTTGAAAATTTATCATTTTAGTTAAAAATTCAATTTACTATTCCACTTTTTTTGGAAATGTTGCCTTTTTTGAGAGAATTTTTCGTTAAGAAATGTTCTGTTTTGTAGAAAATTAAACTACTGAATTTTTTGTTAATAATTCATTTCTTTGGTTAAAAAAAAATATTTCGTTCAAAATTCGTTTTTTTTTTAAGAAAATTCATCTTTTGGGTTGATAATCACTACTTGGTCAAAAGTTCACATTTTTCGTTGAAAATTCATCACTGCTATTAAAAATTAATTTTTTGCTAAAAATTCGAATACTTTCAATAGGAAAAAATAAGATTAAAAATTAAAAAATTAAATTTTTGAATTAACGACACAAGAGGTAAACGTAATTAAAAGACAAAAGTTGTTTAACCAAAAAATATCTACAAGTTTGCCATAAACTCTGAATGTAAACATATGTTGAAAGTAAAAAAATTAACTTTTTGAAAAAAAACACAAGATACAATAAAATTTTATTTACTAACTTTTTTCGCCTAAATTACATCTACATTGGATATAAACAAATTAAATTTATGAAAAAACGACACAAGTTGCGGTAAATTGTTTATTGATAATTATAATTTGAATAGAATGCGCATTTTTTTATTGATTAAAATAATACAGTAAAAATACTTTTGTTAAAGAATAATAAAAAAAGAATTAAAAATTTATATTTGTTCATTATTTTTCAATATTTGAATAAGTACTGACAGCCCGAGGTACAGAAATAAATATCATATACATTTTATATGATAGGGTTGACTATAATTTTGAAAATTTTGAATTTTCAATGAAATCAAGTGCGAAGCATGAGATACATGATGAGAATCTGTTCGTTAAAGCCCAAGGAGCTTTAACAAAAGAGAATTCACGATAACCAAATGACAGTTTTCGATGCTTGGACGCGAGAACCACCAGAGTAACAGAGACACTCTAAACCTGAAAAACAGTTTTTTACGAATATGTCTGTCTGTTAGTCTGTCTGCGTCTGGCTGTGTCTGTATGTAAGTCTGTAGATTTTTTGTTTGTTAGCACGATAACTTTCGGAAGAATTGACAGATTGGAATAGCATTTGGTATAATCTTTTAGTATCCTAAAATGAAGGCTAATTTTATTAGCCAGCCATTTTGGATAAAAATTCAAAAAGGGAGCACATTTTGAAAATTTTTGAGACCACTTTTTTTCAAGTTTCGAAAATTCTCTGTACAACTATTTATAGTGCTCAAAAATATTAAACAATTTCTTTTTATTAATTTTTTTTATAAAATGAAAATTTTCAGACATGTAGCATTTTCAAAATCCAAAAAAAGACACGAAAATTAACATGTCAGCCAAACAACGTAAGATATGAAAAAAAAGTCAAGATAAGAAAAATGTTTCTTTTGGCTCGCCCTACAAGTAATAATAATGACTTTTAAAATTTTTGTTAGAAAATCGAAAATTAAAATTTATATTGCATAAAAAACTCTAAAAAATAAAAAATTCCATTTTACGGTCCAACTATGCAAGACACGACAAATGATGATAAGACCAAAATTCTGAAATCAAAAAAGATCTACAAATTTTTTTTAGTGAAATTTTGATAGGGTGTGTGGTTTTTGTTTTATTCTTAAAAAATAACTTTACTTATTCAATTTCTTTTTCATCTAGTATCTGGGGTTTGAAAAAATTTACTATTTAAAAAAATGTATTAACAATTTTTTAAAATTAATAAAAAATTAATAAAATTTTTAATATTATATTAACCATAAAAAAAACTAACCAGCTATGACTCGGTTTACACGCCCCCCCCCCCCCCCCCACCCCCCC
>JAAAKG020015671.1:0-20659 GCA_010014905.2 Druon quercuslanigerum
GGGCAGATTTTTTTCGCATGTTCATCATGATTTCTACTAAAGTGTTTGGCATCTAACTTCAGTAAAATTTTGTGGTAACAATATCCAACTTTAAGTCAAGAAATAATTCAAATCATCCATGAGGTAATTAAGCTTTAGTTTCTAAGAAATATACCTCTAACTTTTTGCAAAGCCTACATGTGAAAGTCTATATTTTGCAGAATAATATCAAATTGACTTTTTACATGTAAAAGATAGGCAGACACTTACCAAGACGTCATAATCATGTAGTTTAAACTAGTAACCTATTCCACTCATATCATGCAATTTTCAGAGACTGTGTTATCTGGATACTTCTTATATCAATATATTTTTTAAATTTTAAAAAATTTAGGACTTCATTCCACATACAGTTTAAACTACGTGGTCTAAAGATACCAGTCCTTTTTCCTTTCTTTTAAAATTATGGACTCATGTGTTTTTAATATATCAGCAATATAACCTTACCCTTTGACATTACGATAGTCTTACCTTACAAGATACATTTTGCATTTTTTTTTGCAATGGTCCCATCGTTAAAGTAGGGACTGGACAAGAAAATCCTCCTTTTCTGCTGAAACACAATTCTCTTTGATGTAGCTCCTCATTCGCTGAAAGCTCCTACTTTTATAGTAGATTTCTGTTTCTGTAATAATTTAGGATCCATCTTGTTTAATACATGAAATTTCCTACAAATAGTCTTAGCATGATAATGACTTATCTTTGATTTGCATGTTATAAAATTTTGGCACTCGATTCAAATATTTGAACTTGAAACATTCTTTATGCTAAATTTGTAAATTATTAATTTTTAATAGCTTACTATCAGGATGGTAATTTAAGAATGCTTCAATGTTTGATCTAGTTTTTGAATAGTTTTAAACGTAATGTCTTTCAATCGTCCAACTCTTTGTTAAACTTAAAAAAATCAATAAAAATTGAAAAATATTTGTTTGAAAACTTTTAATAATGTCCAATATTTATAAACTGAGTGTTAAAAATTACACGATTTAAAATTAGAAAGTTAAAAGTAGTATTTTTCTAATAAAAATAGATTAAAATTAAAATAGCTAAAATTGAGGACTCAGTAATTAAATAATTCCTTTAATTTGTAATGGGTGCAGTTTTGGAGTTTGGAATTTTAATTCTCCCCTTTCACCAGTAAACTTACATTTTAATTTTAGAAAAATTTGCCATATCCATTTGAATTTTTCAAATATGTTAAATATGTACAATTCTGGAATGTTAGCAGCGTTAACTTTGATAAATTTAATTTATTTTATAATTTTTAGTTGAAAATTTTTTCCAATTTTGAAATTTCAATCTAACTCATTTAACTTTCAGATTTTTTAAATTCCAAATCAACTAGTTGAATTTTAAACGCTTTGCATTAGGAATCATACAATTTCGATAACTCTATAATAAAATAGTCAAATTTGCAACATTTTTGAGAGCTCCTATTTCATTTTTTTTATTTCATATAATCTGAATGTAAAATTATCTAATTCTATAAGCTTCTATTTAGAAATTCTAAAAGTTCAAATCCATATAATGACATGTATAACACTTTCCTTCAAAAGTTATACATAATCTTAAATTAGTTAAATTGGCGTGATTTCAATTTAAAACTTTAATAATTGTTTGAAAAAAAGCGTCAAAATTAATAATAAAAAATTTGTTTAATAACGGATTTTTAATTTATTCATATTTATCATGTTAGAAAATAAAAATCCATTAACGTCAGTGCGCACTTAGCGTAAGCGCTTTCACCGCTAGTCAAAAATAAGCTGCAATTTTACTGTTCTAAAATAAGAGAAATCGCCAAATGTATTCTGCCGATTATTCATCCACAAACTCATTCAAATTTATTCTGAAATGTAATTCGCAGTGTGCAAAAAACATAGGTGTATTTTCTGGTTGAAATCACATTGAATTGTGTTCGCGCATTTGATTAATAATGATTATAAACGAATGAGAATGTAAATCAAAAAGCACAACAAAAGTGGAAAATGTGGAAAATGCTGCTTCATTTTCCCTTAAATAGACAATATTTCCGATACAATCATTTCTTGTAAA
The DNA here is from genome assembly GCA_010014905.2 of Druon quercuslanigerum. Lineage (NCBI taxonomy): Eukaryota > Metazoa > Arthropoda > Insecta > Hymenoptera > Cynipidae > Druon > Druon quercuslanigerum. Next base: position 2,095 of record JAAAKG020015671.1, read on the forward strand.
TTTGAATTGCAACTTTCGTTTTGATTTATGCTTTTTCCACATTTGTAATAATGTTTTTGAATATGGAAAAAACTCCAATTATTGCAGAATGTGGAAAAATTTCGTTCTTGAAATAAAAAAAAACAAATGTAACTATAAAATTGAAACTGAAACATACTCTTTTACTGATAAAAAGAATTAATCGAAAAATGCGGGATGATTTCAATAAAATCATAACTGTTTTCCTTTGATAAAAAACGGTTGAAATAAACGAAGAGAGAAACAAGGGCTCACTTGAAAACGGTTATGATATATTCGTTCACTTTTTATTGCCTCAAGTTAATTGTCACAGTTTTGGTTTCGCTTACATTCATCTACTAGTATAAATATTAGTACATCCAAACATTGCTTTTATATTCGCATTTTCTGGCATACATGTTCTGTTAAACTCACTGCTACTTTTAAATCTCGTTACCGCTCGACATGATGCTGTTATTTATGCGAAAACATAGCTTTATAATTGCAATACTGCTTGTGATTTGACGCTCTTAATAATATCGAAAATAAATGGGAGTAAAAGGGCTTTCCCGAAACTATGTTAGACTAAAATATTCAATTTGATTGCTCTATCTAGTCCAATCTTAATTACAATCTTCAAACATAATCAAAAGGGACCAAGTTAAACAGAAACTGCAAACAGACTAAGTAATACTAGTCCAAATTTCACTTCGTAAGATATAGTTATCAAGATTTATTATGTAACAGTACTAGAGGAGTTGGAAAACTACCAAAGTAAACTTCTTATTTTGGGCAGTAAAATAATTTACTTTTTGGAAAAAAAATTGGACATTGCAAGTATTTAGGGTTAACAGTTTTAATACAACTTTCGAATACAAATCCAAAATTGGTATGTTTCCATAAAATAAAACAAAAGGTTGATCCGATGATCTTATGGTTTACGATTTATACATTTAGATATACTATCTTCGGAAATTGACGGTCCGATCAGTGAAAGTACACTGTTAAAAATGTTTGGAATTCTAAAACACTTCTACAAGACTTCTACAATACAAGTGTAAGGTAAAATTGCAAATATGGTATTCGAATGACGAAATTGCAATACATGAAATTTATGGAATCCAAGGAGCTCATGGAATTCTAGGACTCGAAGGAATTCATAAAAATCACGGAATTCGTGAATTTCATGGAATTAAAGGAATTAGCGAAAATTTAAGGCATTCATGAAATTCACGGATCTAATAGAATTCAAGGAATTTAAACAATTCAAGGGATTCGTGGAATTCATAGAATTCACGGAATTTAAGGAATTTATTGAATTTAAAGAATTCACGGAATTTATGAAATTGAAGGAATTTGTGGAATTTCAGGAATTCACTCAAATCACGTAATTCAAAGAATTTACGAAAATCAGAAGATGCACGGGATTTTTTTAATTTACGGCATTTAACGAATTTATGAAATACACGAAATTTATGGACTTGATGGAATTCGCGATATTCACGAAATTAAAAAAATTAATGGAATTTACGGAGCTGAAAAAAATAATGAAAATGATGGATTTCAAGAAATGTAGGGAATTTTTCGAATGAATGGAATTCGAGAAATTGGCGAAATTCATGCAATTTTAACAATTTACGGAATCCATGGAATTTAATTAAAATAAGGAATTTACAGAATTTATGGAATTTATGGAATTCATGGGATTCGCGGAATTTATGGGGTTTATGTAAATCATGGTATCAAATAAATCCAAAGAATTGACGGAATTGAAGGAATATACGAGATTTACGGAATACGATTCATTCATGGAATTTACGGAATTCATGGAATTTACAGAATTCATGGAATCCGCGGAAATGATAGAAGTCGCAGAATTCATGGAATCGAAAGAATTCACGTAATTTAAAAAATTCACGGAATTCAAGGAATTCGTGGAATTTATGGGATTCAAAAAATTCGTGAGTCCTTGCATTCCATACATTTCGTGGATTCCGTAATTTCATTGAATTTTATAAATTTATTAAATTCAATTAATTTTTCAAATCTCGTGAATTCCTTGTTATCTAGGCATTCCGCGAATTACTCGAATTCCATGGATTCCGCTAATTCCACGAAATCCGTGAATTCCGGGCTATATATGAATTGCCTTGATGTCTTTAAATTCCGAAAGTTATGTGTAATTCACGAATTTCTAAAATTACATGAATTCCTTGAATTATATGAATACGCACCTTATATACAATTCATTAAGAAAAGTTTTGGCACCATCAGACAAATTTTTTCGCCAGGAATAAGCCTTTTAAGAAATTATGTACATTTCTTTTTTAATTTTTTGCTTTCACAGGTGTCGAGTTACTCGCTATGGACATGTATTATAAAATTCGAATACATGTGAGGTACTATACCAATGCCATAATATGGAAACTACCAATTCATGTAGTCGAAGTTTTCCACAGAAATTTTTAACAGTTTATTATTAAAAATCACTTCTGACTTCGAAACGTGACTACACGTTCAAGAATGAAGCAAGAGACTTGTTTAAAATCCCACTTCAGCTTGTGGCTTAAGGGTACCCCCCCATTTTCGATTTCTAATTTTTGCGATTTTCAATGGGCTGTAAATGAACAAAAATCGACTTCTGAGGTTTGGATATTTTCATATATATAATTTAAAATTTAGAAAACAAGAAAAAAATTTTAAATTATTTTTTTAATAACATTTTATAGGACTTTCTCGCGGTCAATGAAAAGTCCTCTTTTTTGACGGCGGGCATGATTGCAATTCAATGGAACGTCAGAAACCAAAAACTCGAACGCGATTAGAAAGAGTACATGTTTGCCTAGGGAATGAACTACACTAATTTTTTCAGCTAAAAATGAAGCTGAAAATTAAAGAAGATCTTTATCAATATTCTTCATTCTAGTTCAAGTTATAGCTATTGATGTTTAGAAGAACATATTCCAATTTAGACCGATCGGTTAAATAGTTTTTGAGTTACAATGCTCGCCAATCGTAAACACAGTGTTTTGAGAAAAATGCGTTTAAGATTTGTGAAGAAATTTTTCTTATATGAAACCTACTCACCGTCAATCAGCTATGCCAAGTCCATATAAAATCCCTTCTGACTCTTCATAACCCTGGTTTTCTTGAGCCTTTTGGTCCATGCGTGCGATTCTGGCTTTTCTGGCAGCATCAGCGAGGTTCTGCTCAGCTTCCACGATGCGTTGCTCGTCGCGGAACTGTCTGACGCGTCTACCGTTCATTGGTTATAACTCCAAAAGTATTTCGAATTTTGGCTTCAAATTTTTAGGGAATATGCATAAAGACTTATAGGTTTGAATGAGACAATAAAAAAAATCGATTTTTTGATCCCGAGAATGGGAGGGGTACCCTTAAACTAAGGAAACTGTATCGAAAATCTTAAATTTATACCAACTAGTCTTTAAAGTTTTATCTTTAATTTGAGTCAATAAAACTTAAAAAATCTTATCGGGTTAGGTATTTAAAAACTTCTTCACTAACCCTTATTCTCTGTAAAATATTACGACCAGAATAATCTAAAGAGTTTGTTTACGCGTTGTCTTGCTTACAAAAATCAAAAGCTGAAGACGGTCTCTGATGCCGAGTCAACGCGCACCTCACCGTCACAATTCTCCAAAATCATTCACAGTACAACACATTGATTGGTTTGTACAGTCAATCTGTCGAATTCAGCAGAACAATTTTCCCGTTCATTTTTTTGCATAAATCGCTTGAGGGTGGGGGGGGGGGATGAGAAAACCTTGACCATGAGTTCCCGTCATCCCTCCCCTTGCGGAACATGGTAAAAACTCAAAAAGTTTTTGGATTTTGTTTTTGTCGAAAACGGTGGGTTTCTGTGAAAATTCATAAGAACAAAAAATGTTCGGGACATCACTTCCCACAATTTATTTCATAACGCTGAAGTCACCAAAAAAGTGTTTTAACGCTATATGACGGCAAAAAAATGTTTTTTGAACTGCACTTCAAATATAAAAGTTTCTTATCTATAAAAAAGCTACAAAATTCATTTTAGCTTTTTTCTTCTACGATGTACAATTTATGAGTTTAGCATGCGGAATGTCTAAAAATATGTAAATATAGACATATGATGAAGGTGAAGTTATTTCAAAGGATCACGAATCAATAATGTATTTATTTAACAATAGTTTTATGGATAATAATTAGTAGTTCTATTGCTATTATCTTCTTTATTATTATTATTATTATTATTATTATTATTATTATTATTATTATTATTATTATTATAATTATTCGTATGTTTTTCGTACTTACTTGCAATAGTTTCTGTTCAGTATCTACGTGCAGCGAAGGTAGTATAGTTGTACATAATTTTAGAGTAAATTATTACAGTTGAATAGAAAAGAAATGTCAAAAACAGTCGATTTGCACAACGATCTTGTAATTAATCGTATCATATTCAAAACCCAACAAATCTGGAATAAATTTTATTCACTACAAATTGAATTATTACATAATTTTGAAAGCGAATTAGGCTTGTAAAAATTTAACATATTATGCAACTGTTGTAATTGTATGAAAGGTATTTGAAGTAACATAGATCATATAGTTGTAGTATTTTTGGGTGAGTAACTATTGAGAAGAGCTTTTTAAACAATGATACACTTTTTTGTGTGAAAATGTAATGTTTATTGATACAACTATTAAGTGATGAATTCCGGAATAATGAAACTCTCCGTAAAAATTGTCATTTGTCCAACTTGTCCAAATCTTGTACATTTTAGTTTTCTTTCCAATCATTGGCTCCGAGTGACAAGTTTATGTTTATTTACTATGACGAAGATTAAGATTCACTCGTTTCTGCCAGTTTATTTATTTTTATTTGACTTCGTTGCTTCTTTTTCGGCGGTTGCTCGTCGTCTGATGAATTTCGACTGGCACATTTAACGCTGCCTTTTGTCGATCAAATACTCAGAAACGGTACATCGTAGAGAAAAAAAGTTGAAGTCAATTTTGTAGCCTTTTCAAAGATAAAAAAGTTTTACCTTTGAAGTGCAGTTCAAAAAATATTTTTTGGCTGTCATATAGCATTAAAACGCTTTTTTGGTGCCCTCACCGCCACCTACTTTGGAACTTACGGTCCCATAACATTAACCCTATGAGATAAATAGTGGGAAATGATGTCCCAAACATTTTTTGTTTATCTGAATTTTCACCGAAACCCACCGTTTTCAAGAAAAAAAATTCCAAAAACTTTTTTAATTTTGAATGTGTACCGCAAGCGAAGGGATGACGGGAACTTATGGTTAAGGTTTTCTTATCCCCCGAAAGCAATTCATGCAATAATATTATGAGACTGAGGGATAGAATGCTTTTAATCCAATCTATCGTTTCAGTGAAATAAACTTTCCTTGTCATATTAGGCTTGGTGATTTTCTTATAGGTAGATAATAATGCTCAAATTCGTATGGCTAAGAGAGCACAATTTTCTTTCTAATTCAGTTAGAAATTCTCAAACAAACTAGGATCTAACTATTTCTTTCAGTGTACCTATTTATTGTACACTGCAGTCCCGCTGTAGAAGCCGTTCCGGGTGTACCCTTTATCTCCTTCGCACAATCTCAGGACTCGGCGCACAATAAACAATCCGGGACGTGTGAATCATTCCTATTGGATTTTTGTCTTCAAAATATTTTGTGTTTGTATTTTTTCTATTTCGATTTTATAATGTTATAATGAGCGTGAAAATGTTTGTGCTCGAAAATCAAACTTGGTCAAAGTACTGATATTTCAGTATGCATGTAGATATATCAGGTTGGTCCTTTTAATTAAAAAAAAATCCTGGTTATTTCTCAGTTTATTCTCGGTTCGCTTACATTTTTCACGGTCAATTAAATAAAAAATTCGAACTCTAAGGCAAAGAATTTTTTCATTTGAAGTAATAACGCATAAAATGCAAGGTAGTAACACTTTACGATTAAATCAGGTTTAAATGAAATGCAGATAAACTGCAAATTTCCAATTTTTAACTTTTATAGATTATAAAGTTCTAAGATGGACATTCAATACTAAAAATATAAATCTGTTTTGAAGCGCCTGTTTCGAAGAACCTGACTTCACTTTGTCTAAAAGCTTTTTTTTTCTTGAATAGATAAACGCTTCCTCATCTTCTCTTTAGACATTTTCATAAAGCGCACGTGGTAAATCACTGAGTGACTGAAAGCGAACTGAAGCGAATGGTCCGTGACATTTTGGAAACTGATTGAAGCAGACGACACGATTAATCGCAGAGGGTACGGCCCGCCTTTTTTCTACACTCCTGTGTTCGTGTAGAGTTAATCCACTGACCCAGGGGCATTACTCTCTTATCCCCTTGGACCACCTTGTCCTCTATAACGGGAACTTTTCTTGTGGAACTGCAGTGTATATATCTTTCGATATAATTCGATCTTAGGAACTAGAAAATAATTTTTTTTATAAATTTCCACATTTTTGACTGTGTGTATGTCTCTTTTTTCTTTTCATCATTCTAGAAAAGGTAAAAGAGCTATAATCATGAAATTCAGACGAATTTTAATTCCAATCGATATAATGGTCTGATAGGATTTTGAACGAAATTGGCATATCTTCCTGATATAAGGGCATCTTTTTTAACATATGGAAATCAACAGTAATGTATATCAATGGCGTCAAGTGAAAACTTCGTATCTTCACTTTCAATCAAAAATGGGGTTTTTGGCTTTTTGAAATGAAAACCTCGTATTCTATCGTCCTGAAATTTGAAAATTGGTGGAACTTGCATTTTCTTTAATCCGCAGACCTAAATAAGAAACTCATATTTATCCAGGTAGCTGTGGGGAATGAGCCATTTTTCGTTTCTCTTGTAAAACTTTGAAATTTGCAGATACGAGATTTTCATATGACGCCATCGAAATGACATATTTGTTCGCGTCTTCAAAATGCATCAATCGCCTTATTGGATAACTTTCCGTGATCTACCATAACCTACCAATATCTTTTTCAATTTTTTAAAAATATTATTTATTTTGTTTTAAGAGCTTTTTTCAAGTTAAAATATGAGAGTATGGTATTTTATGTATCTGTTCACGTCATCAGAACGCATGGATCCTACTGCAGAACTTTCGCAGACCAAAGAGGGCTTGGTACTTGAGCTTTTGAAAGGTGTATACTAGGAATTAAATTAGTGTGCCTAAATTAATATGAAAAAAGAGAGATTACTTGCGTTCCCGAGCACCCGGAACTTGTGAGTATGAGTGTCACTAGACAACTTGGCACTATGGAGACCTGTACATTCATGGGTGTGCCTTAGTATTTGCATTACTACTTAGAAAAAGTGAAATAAGAAAAGTCATGAAAATTTTGTTACTTAAACCCCTGTGCTGTAAAGTATTCTTTTAATCTGAGTTTCTATGGGAATAGATCAAAATAAAGCTCTTGTCATGTAGAATTGTGACAAAAATAAAATTTTCTATGTGTGACGTGAAAAGGGACCTACTAGGCAAAAGTAAAATTTTGCAGGACGAGCAATTAAAGAAATCTCCGACGCTGCCTCTTGTCATGCAGAATTGTAACAAAAATAAAATTGCCTATGTGTGACGTGAAAAGGGACCTACTAGGCAAAAGTGAGATTTTACAGGACGAGCAATTAAAGAAATCTCCGACGCTGCACACGCGTTGAAATACTCTTTTTCAATTATTTATGTCTTGTGAAATAATGCAGAAACAAAATTTCTGCTTGAGCACCTAGAAAGATCAGTAATGAAATTATAGATTCCATCATAAACTCGAGTTTTTGCCTAGTAGGTCCCTTTTTTCAGATCGCGTCGCATATGGCCTTGTTCTCTTTTTATATATCAGGGGCTTAATACAAATTAAATAATAAGAAATTATTTAGTAAGACCCCTATGCTGAAAGTTTTTCTTTTAGTCTGATTTTTATCGTAGTTGTATTGAATTTCGTTTATCTATGAAAATATATGGAGAATTTTGCTATTGCCTGAACAACGAGGAGTAAATTTCTGATATTATCTAATAAAAACGAAACAAAAATTAACAAAAGAGCTTCAATTTTTCTAACTACTACATTTCCATATCAATAAAGCAACCTGTTAAATTTTAACCCGTTATTCAAAAGTTTAGTGAACATTTTTTATATTTCACCAATTAGATACTTACACTTTCAATTGTTCTTTAAAAATATTTAGACATTAAAAAAAGCTATATATACATTTCATTTCCAAATATAGAGCAGAATTTAAATAGAAAATTAGTTTCTTGATATAATTAGGCTTGTTGAAGTGAAAGAGTTTAATTGCTAAGTCGAAAATAGATGATCACGATGTTAAAGAGGTGAGAAAACTTTATCACACTGATGTAACTAAAACGATCTTTTTTCGGGATTGTTGGTCGACCGAAATTAAAGTTTCGCAGTTGGCCTCATAGTCCATTAGTATGTTAATTCGATTGGAGCGTGGTTAACACGACGTTCTCGGGCAGAACACATTAATATCCTCCTGCCTCGATGCGACGCTCTCTTCTCTTTCCTTCTTTCTCGTCCCAAAAACCTGTTCTGCTTTCAACCCTCCATTTTTTGTATATTATTAATTCTTTCAACTAAAAGTCTAATGCGACATTTATGTCGAGAAATTCGATATTCAGCTCCTAGCGTGATAAATACCTCCGCTTGAATTGAATGTGACAGTATACAATTTTTTAACGAAAATTATATTGCTAATATTCTTTTAAAGAAATTATCTAATCGGGCTTATATTAAACTGTATAAATAGTCATTTTGGTTAACTGATTTCCGATAATCTAAAAATATTATTTCCAGAAAGCTAATTTCAATCAATAAAGGTATTTTCATGAATCTGTATGTCGATCGATGTGTCTCCAAGACGCAAACAAATGCACTAGATATATTATTGTTGTATTTTGAATATTATAAAAGTTTTTCTCATGTAAGCCAGATAGTTTTTATTTAAAATTGTTTAGCGATAATAAATATTATTTAGTCTTATGTTTAATAGATAATTCTACACTATTCCCTAAATTGCTATTAATTATATGACCTTAAAAATGATTTGATATGGAAAAAAGAAAAAATACATATTCTTTTTAGATTCTCATTAGAGAAGGTATTAGATTTGTATAAAATTGGACCCCCCCCCCCAATTTTTGTAAAATTTATGTCTGTCTGTATGTCTGTCTGTCTATCTGTGAGCACATTAACTTGTAAAAAATTATTCTATTAGATTGGGCTTTAGTACAGTGTTGTAGTGTCCTAAACTAAAGGTCAAGTTCATTAGCAAGCCATTTTGGATAAAAATTCAAAAAGTGAGCGCATTTTGAATATTTTTAAGAAAAAATTTTTTTAAATTAAAAATTCTTTGCACTGACGTTCTTAGTATTTGAAAAGGCGAACAATTTATCCTAAACAATTGTTTCAAAGAACAAAAAATTACCAGAGTTATAAAATTTACAAAATTCCAACAAAAGAAAAACACGAAAATGAACATTTTAAGCCAAATAACGCACGATATAATAAAAGCCAAGACAAAAAAAATGTTGAAATAATAGAAAATCATAAATTACATATTTCGATCAAACTATCCAAAATACGAAAAAAATGAGTAAATAAAAATTCGACATTTGAAAAAGACCTACAAATTTGTCATAAATCACTTTCTGATAGGATTTGATTTATTATTCCTTTCGTGTAGGGGTTTCAAATTATTTTTAATGTTTTTATTGCTTTTTTCACGATTTAAACCAAAAGCAGAAATAAAAAACAATTATTTATGACAAATTAATAAATTTTTACTTTCTTATAAAAGAAGGTCTTAGATTTGTGAGAAATGTCATTAACCCAGTTTTTGTTAAATGTCCACGTTAGAAGATCCCCTGAATCCGGAAAAAAAGGTTTTTACGAATGTGTCTATGTATGCATACTCTGTTTCTGTATGTATGCATGTATGTACTATATTAATTTACTATAAGATTATCTTAACGACTTGTTTAGTTTCTTTAAAAAATCGAAAATTCAAATTTTGACAGCATAAAAAATAAAGAAAAATCCAAAAATTAAATTTTTTTATTCAACAATTTCAAAGTTCAACGCTGCTGAATCCCCCTTCCACCGCTCCCTCATTAAATGAGGTTTCGTTGGGCTGTTGTTGTAACTAGAATCTGGACCCCAGACGATTCGAGAGACTCTGTGAATTATTAGGAGATAACGCAACCATTAGTTATAAAAAGTCCGTGCATAAGTGTAGGGCATATACAATGACCGAGCGCAACAATTATTGAACTAAAGTTTAAGAAATTGAAAAAAATTTAAATTTTAAGAAATTCTAAAAACTCCATGCAAAAATGTAACTCCGTTTTTATAACCTATAAAAAGTTTAAATATATTATGAAGTACAACACCTTAAAATTATATTCTTTTGACGAAAAGTCATGCTCCATTTGATTCATCCCTTTCTTTCCTCGAAATGCATCTAGATTTTTATATAATATCTGAATATCACCTCCCCCATATCACCTAGATTAACTCCTACTCCCCCAAATTGGTGAATTTTTATACCGTTAGAAAACACCAACAATATGGATATCTATGAAAAGATCTTAGAGAGAAGAGTTCAAATTTAAATTGACTCCCCTCACCCGAACGAATCTCTAGATGGGATTTGAATCAGGGAAATAAAATATAATTGAATTTTTTTAACAAGCTTTTTTTAAAAGTTTTTAAAATAATTGAAAATATCTCTTTCAAAAAGGGGCTTGCGGTAACAATAATAATATAAGAATAATAAAATAATAATTATAGATAATATAGAACCTCGGTGGCTCAGTTTGTTAGACGCTCGGACTTCACCTCAGAGGTCCAGGGTTCCAACCCTGAGCCGGTACCTCTGGAAATTTTTCTATGTACCTTTACCGAAGTTCTGGTGGTTCGGAACCCACCGTAAGATGTAGGTTCCCCCCATAGTGTACTTGACCGCAATCTAGTCCGTCAATGATGGGATAAAACTAGGCTTTGTCGAATATGTCGGGACACACTGCTCTCATCAGATCACTTGATTGCATGATAAAAATGAGTCCATGACTGATGATATATACCGAGACAGTGCCTTGCAAACTATTTCAAAAACTATAAGATCCAACTTCAACCAAAAATGCGTTGAAGGTGTTAGACAGTAACCATCTTAAGCCTGGGACAACATTTAAAATGTTTGTTATAATAATATAATACGTACGAAATAATACGTCATTATATTTATGACCTATGTTTTTATTTGTAGTCATATTATTATTATTATTGCAAGCCTCATTTTCACAAGAAATTATTTCATTTACTTTTGTTCTATTTAATAATATATATTTAACGAGAATATTAAATATCATTTTATTTGTTGTTTTTCTGGACAAACATACACCAAATATTTTAAACGGCTTTTGTGCAGCCTTTTTTATCGCTCTTTCTAGGTAGTTTTAATTTGACAGTCGCAAACCAAATCTTTCTCATAAATGGAAGAATGTAGGTATAGTTCTTTTTACAAAAAAGTACATTGTTTGGATATTATTGAAGCCTGAGGTATTCAGAGAACAAATGGGAAGTAGAAACCAGAGGTATTTTTATTTTTTTACCCAAGTTTAATAAAGGCATTGCAAACAATTGACAACTATATATATATATAAAGTTGCAAACATGGCTTGAAATCCGCCTTCAGAAAAAATGATCCGTTGTCGGATAATTAGAGTGTGCTCTACAACAGGGCATTTAACTCTCCTTGTCATAAGGACCCATATTCTCATAGTAGAGGACTCCTATGGCAAGTGACCTATAATACGCTGTCAACCACGAATTACAGTGAAATTTGTCTTTTACCCAACGATATAGGCTTTGCGCTGTTCTTTCAGGTTATAAACATAATGATTTTCTGGTCACAGCAACCAGAAAATTGTAGGCTTTGCATGAGCAAAGTCTGAAAAATATCCTGGTTACTGTAACCAGAATCAACGCTTAGTGGGACCACGAGTGTACTTTTAAATTTCTCTTATTGTGGTTTTTTTTATTAAGCTGTAAAATACGGTAAGTACAAACATTTATCAACTCATATTCCACTGACTCATATATTTTATTAATAGAATGAGTCATATATAACTATAAATGTTGTTATCATGATTTAAGCGGTATAACCTTTCAATTGTATAACCTTTAAAAAGTTTACTGACTTTACAGTCTGATAAATATGACCAGAAAATGTGGGTACGATAATAACGATTTCGAATTATGTTTAACCTGAAAATTGTAGTAAAAGACAAATTTCACTGTGTTCGTCAGGTTACTGTAACCAGGTATTTCTCTCTGTGTAGATATACCTTTCGTACTCTTTAAACTGTGTCTTTTTCTTCTTTTAGTACAATAATTTATGCAAATCCTTCAAAAGATTAAAATCTTGACTATGTAGAAATCAACAATCATATTTAAGAACATCGTACCGTACGAAAATATTGTAGCGTATTCTTTGTATTCGTTAATAAAAGATGCTTGTATTCGACTTTATAAATAAAATCATTGTTCGTGAAATACGCTTATATTGGAAATTCCATTCAGAAGAATAGAAGCCTCCTATACAAAACATTTGTTATCAGAGAACGAAAGCATGACATGAGTTAACTGTTTTATAAACAAAAAGGGCTCACAATTTTTTATAAAATTGATCAGTTTAAGAATAATAAAAAATTTTGCATAAAGAATAAAGTCAGTCTAAATAAATTGTTCCTGCATTTTCTTTGAAAGAAGCCAATACAATTAGCCAGACAACCCCTATTCCAGGAGCATTTTTGTACCTTACAATTTATAGCGACAGATTAATATATTCTGAAAACATTTTCTTTATATCGACCTTGATGAATATTGAAATTGATACGATAAGTTAATCCAGGATACATTAAATCTGAGTGTGGTATAGCAGGATCGCAAAAGGTCGATTTATTTCTTCCGTAAGAAGTTCCTGAGTAGTAAAGTAATTTACCTAGTCTGTAACCTTACCGAAGACACGTCCCACGAGAATTCTCGTCTGGTAGATTGACGAGAAGTTCCATTATTAGTTACTTTACACTAACTATCTGAGTCTCAAGAACCGTTTCAAGTACAGATATGTTACCCACTACTTTTCTTATTTGTAACTATATACTCGAAGGGAGACAAGTGTCCAACTGTTTATGTTTTCATATATATATATATATATATATATATATATATATATTGATTAGTATGATGTCCGCTCCCAACACGGCAAACTAAGCTTAACTGGTTCTAATGGACAGTTTGCAACTTAGTGCAGCGAAGTGCATGCAAATCGACTTAACACAAAATCTATTTATCAAACCTTGCAGCAATGAACCCATCAAACCATTATCAAACTTACAAACTACAACCAAGTTCACAAGGATTGTTACGTATGAATCAATTAATTTTTCAGATTATTATTTTGTGAAACTTTTCACTCGTTTTTGGGAGCGTCATCATATTATGTGTTACTCTAAAAAGGGAGGGGGGAGGTGTCTGACCTAACGTTAAAAAGTGCCACATAGGAGCTGAGTTGGAAAAGTTTTCTAATACTAGAGACTTCGCTGATCAAAAAATCAAATTTAAATACTTTTTCATACATTAGAGACCAATTATTTAAGTTAAAAAGACAAACTTTTTAGATGGTAGATGAATCTTTAACCCAAAAAGTCGAGTTTTCGACAAAAAAGGTTGCTTTTCAACCGAAAAAGATGATTTGTCAATCCAAAAGGATGAATGTTCAACAAAACAATTAAATTTTCGACTAAAAACCTGAATTTAACGAAAAAGTTAAATTCTTAGCGAAAGCATTAGGCTTTCTATCAAATATTTAAAGTTTTCAACAAAAAGATGAATTTTTAGCCTAGAACGATCAATTTTCCAACAAGAAGATTATTTTTTTAGCAAATTGCGGATTAACATAAAACATCTGTATTCGAATAAAAAGTCAAATTTTTAACTATAATTTTAATTTTTTAACTAAAAAGATAAATTTCGAATAAAAATGATAAGCACTGAGACAATTAGATGAATTTTTAAACTACAAAAGATACATTTACAATCATATATAAAATAGAAATATTTTAAGTATAAAAAATTAATTTTCAAGCAAAGTGATAAATCTTTAACCAATTATATGAATTTTTATTAAAATAATTTAAGTGTAACTAAAAAGTTTCATTTTTGAGTACCGTTTTCGTATAACAAGACTCGCTCCTGTCGCGTGTGATAAAAATGTAATTTTAGGTAAGTTTGAATATCCTTTTTTGTAATTAGGATACCTTTCCTGTGTTACTACTTTGTTTCGTGCGTGATGATAAATAACAAATTTGCATAATTTTATTTTTAATCGTAAATAAAAATGGTCTCTAATCTAATATCTTCTTAAGTGATTAAAATTCAGTTTTTTTTTAAATTATAAGAATTATTTTTAAAATTCCTTTTTAATAGCATTTTTAATTGCCAATTTGGCTTAAGATAAAGATTACTAGCCCATTCAGCGTACCTAGAATACAGTGATATACCTTTTAACAAAAATAAAAACCTTTTATCCAAAAATGGTTGTATTTTCTTATTGGGTTTTATTAATGCTGTAAAAATTCAAGCAATGACGAAAAAAGGAGAAGTTTCATAAAAAAGGAAGAAAATAATTTAAAAAAAGGGGGAAAGAGTTAATGGAAGGACCATGACATGTTAAGTTAATTTGTCGTCTAAGTTAAGCTTTAACTTATATAAATGTTTTCGAATAATAAAAAATGTTCTTAAGAATTTGATTATAAGTATTCTGATACTAGTATCAAATTGTTTTAACTCATTATTCATTATTAGATTGACCGTTATATCAAGTCATATTTATATTCAGTATTTCAAAATATGAGGGCATCAGCTTCAGTATCATATGGCAATTCTCAACAAAAAAATCTTTTTGTACTCTTCTCTATTATTCATAACGAAGAAATTAATTCTGAATCACACCTCTATTATAAGTGCAGATTGAGCACATGAAAAAGATCTGTAAGATAGTATTTGCAGTCCTAGGTGTGGTAATGGTTGGCTTATCGCATGCTACCTCATCGCATGCTGAGAAGGTTATACGACCATCAAATTGTACACATGATTGCGATTTAACAAAAAATATTATATCTTACAGTATTGTACGATGATTACGTGGAACTGTTTCCTCGTGTGAAGTTCCAATATAAGTCAGAGCCAGAGGTGTAGCCTCGAGCCTGGCTCGAAAGGTTTTGTAATACTAGAAACTTCTCTGATCAAAAAATAAAATTTAACTCCGTGTTGATACATTAAAGACCAACTTTAAGCCAAAAAGACAAAATTTTTAGATTACAAATTAATCTTCAATTCGAAAAGTCAAGTTTTCGACGAAACCGTTGCTTTTTAGCGGAAAAAATGATTTTTCAATCCAAAAGGACGAATTTTCGAGAAAATTGTTGCCTGATCTTCGTTTTACCACGACTACACCTTGGACTCTG
Source organism: Druon quercuslanigerum (assembly GCA_010014905.2). NCBI lineage: Eukaryota > Metazoa > Arthropoda > Insecta > Hymenoptera > Cynipidae > Druon > Druon quercuslanigerum. The sequence continues at coordinate 17,682 of JAAAKG020015671.1, forward strand.
GCTGGTATTGATACTTTACTCAAGGAAATGTACCACTCAGGTTTACAATTTTAATAATATCATTACAGAGGCAAATTAATCAGAGAAAAAACAAATATGTCGTCCAGCAATATTTGTCTGAATTGATAATCTACTTATTTTTCATAGTTATTAGTTTTTTAAAGTTTTTTATTATTAATTCCGCTTCTGCGATGGCATAGTCAAAATTTAAAAGTTCTTAGCTCCATTATTTAATCGGAAAGAACGCAAAGATTGGTACTTTTATCAAAATTGTTAGCGTTCAAACTGTCACATATTTATTTTTTAACTATTTGCATTTTTTATTCAAGACACTTTTTTATTTAATAATAATTTATATAACCATAAGGTTTCGAAGTAGAGCCGTAAAGAAAAAAAAAACTATAATCAACGGAAATTTATGTATCAATATATAATTCATCGTGAAACATATGTACTATTAGAAATAATGCATAAATATGCAGGGAGAGAGAGAGAGAAATAGAGGGGGGGGAGAGCGAGAGGAAATAAAATCCAGCATTTCCGCTGATTTATGCACTGAAATGATTAACAAAGATATAAACGGAATTAGAAGTTGGCGACTGAGCAATATAAGTGAATGATTTAATTATTCTAAGAGGTTGCTTACAAATAAAATTGAGTTCTAAAAAACTCAAAGTTCTTCGAATGCTGAATATTAAAGAGGGTATCGGGCAATGACATATTACTTCTGATTTTTTACCTTTAAATTCTCATCTTTGCTTTATAACTTCTCAATATTGAACCCCGACCTCTCATCTTTTATATATTTAATCCACTATATTTGACATCTTTGACACTATCTGTGACCTTTCATCTATGATCTCTCTACTACCTCTACACAAATCTTCACAAAGTAAAATAACAAATAAAAATATATTTCGAATATTTATTTTCTCAAAAGAAAATGCCGTAAAATGCAAAACTACGTGATATTGGTGAACAATAGAGCTTTATATAGTTAAAACTGAAAACCTTTCTCTCCGGAAAGCTATAAAAAATTCGAATTTTTCTGCATTGTCAACGGCGATCGATAAACGTAACGAAACGGTAGACACAAAGTTTTAAATGAATATGTACAGCCTCATTCTCTAGTGCAGTTTTTAAGGAATTTACAATACATTTATTAATTGAAATAATATTGATAATATTATGAAATAAAACAATTGCTTTTTTACCTTCGTCCACGTCCATTGGAAAATCTATGGTACCAATTAGCACTAAGAGTTAACTGAGCATGCACAATACTATTTCGACAGCTATATATGAAAAATGTATAATAACTTTATTCTTGAAATAACTGTGTTTGTGTTTATTTAGATTAATAATATTGGTCACTTTTGCGCCCAGCTCAATCCAATATCTTTTATAATTGAAGAAATTTTCTCAATGTTATTATGAAAAATTACATTTTTTATCTTTGCGAATGGTTATAGCAAAATCTATTGACTAAGGGTGCGCTTTAATATTATCTAGTTCTATTTTTCAGGACTTTGTTACATCCTTAAGGCTATGTAATACCAATTTCAAAATAATGTTTGAACATATTTTTTGAAACAACTCACGTGCACACAAATGGAAGTGTCGCATTTAAAATTAGAGAAATATAATAGAAGACTTATTAAAGCTCATGAGTTGCTTCTATTTAATTCCGAACATTCTCAACTCGTGTCCTTAATGACTTGGAATTATTTGTATATATTATCATAAAAAATTAAACTTGTAATCTTTTCAAGAGGAAAGAAATTTTACTACCAAATGTTGGGTTCCCATTCTCTAGTTTAGAAAAGTTACATAAGAAGAAGATGACCTGCAATTTTAAGTCCAATCGAATAATATTTAAAGGTGTATCCGGAGCCTTACATTTTCCCATATATTTTATATCCGGAAAATTGAGCAAAAACTGCTGATCGAGAAAAAATGTATCACATTTGAACGAAATAAAAAATGGGATCATTTCGCAATTTTCGATCCAATTACTTGAAGCTTGATAAACAGCCCTTTCTTTTATTATTAGGTCAATAGTGATGTTTACAACATGCAATTTTGTATCATAACAATATTTAATTGGTGGGATGAGGGGTATAGAATTTTTATATTGGTATAGAATTCCCGTGCTGCTTAATTAAATATCAAATTCGTTCTGCAACACTGCTCCGACCCAGGTCGCTCGGCCGTTAGTATTCCGTTAGTATTCAAGGTCTTTTGATTTAGAGAGAGTGTCATATTTAAACAAATTTGAGGAATAATTCTAAAACCGGTGGCTTTGTTCAATAATGTTATGAGCCATAATTTTTTATTTAGGTTTTTTTAAGTGCGTGTATTTCATTTTACAACTTGATTTTTCGAAGAGACTGAAACCTATCACAAATCATACGCATTTCAACGAAAAAGTGTAAAAAAAAATCTTCTTGGCAATTACACTGGCAACTATTTTTTTACTATTTAGAATTTTAATATTTGCTCATCACCAGTTTGGGATCGTCCATAAATTACGTTATCAATTTGATGGAGGGAGGGGGTTGTGTCAAATACTGAAGTGGTGGCGCGGGGGTTGTGGAAAGGACGTTATGAAATTAGTTAACAGTTAATACATTTCCAGTGGCTAAAGGACCTCGCATCAACTACATAGTAAAAAGATCCAGGTGAAATTTTAAAAGTTTCTGATATTTTTTAGTTTATGCTCTCCTGATCCAAAAATTCTTAAATTAAGAACTTAAATTACGGACAGTTTTATTGTTCGGGAATTTTCCAATTCGGTATTTTTAATTTTGCACAATTTTTTTTTATGGGCCAATTTTATCATGCGATACATTTCCAATTCGAGAATTTTTATTCTTCAAGAGTTTTCCAATTCGCGATTTTTTGTAATTCAGGAATTTTATTATTAGGTACTTTTCCTATTCGGAAATTGTACTGTTCGGAAATTTTAGTATTCGGAA